>PVIH01025586.1:0-20378 GCA_004025045.1 Sigmodon hispidus
TATTGATGCAAAGTTGAATGTATAATCGCCCTATTTTGCACGTGTCTACCTCTGTCTAAAACATTTTGCACATTGATGTGTATTAAGTGCATTGTCATTTCCATAATGCAATTTCTACCTCTAATTATTTATGATAGTCATAACATTTGTTGTACTATACACACAAGTTGTTTTATATAAATCTGTTTAGATATATTTTATATATAATGATATATAGTTAGGATATTGTTGTCATTTGATAAAAAATGTGTATTTTGGTCAATTTTCCTAAGATTGTTATACTTGAAATTATTTGTAGGAGCTGTACACTCATTTTGGAATGCCTATTTTTACAATGTTAGCCTCACTTTCTTGGTTGATTGGGATTGCAGATTATGGTTACTCAGACTTATCACCTAAAAGTCAGAATACTCAGCTTTTTCAGAAACATGTTAGAATACACCCAATAGATAGAAGAAAACTAATATTTTTCCATTTAACAAAGCAAAGAACATTCTGTAACAAGAAGGTTTCATTTACAGAGGCCTCTTCCACAAGAACTCTAGCAAATGGACTCCCTACAGTTCAACTGGAGGGAAACGTAGCAGGATATACAGAACTATGTATTCCCACTGGCATCAAAATCGGAGGGTTTTGGTTTCATTTTCCCTTTTTTGAGCTTTCTTCTTAAGTCCTCTATCTCTAACTGTAAGTGCTCTTCCTCAGAGTCCGAGGTCCTCTCCCGGGACTCATCAGACCGGGGACCACTTTTTCACCCTCATCAACTGTCAGCCTCGGAAAGTCATCTCCTGGCCTCATCATCCTGAGTTACCTCAAACGCTTGCCCAAGTCTGGCTGGCTGTACTCTCACCTTCACATTGTCTGTGAGCAAGGCGTCCTTTACCAGCCACCAAAGAGAGAAGGTAGCTCCTGAAGAGCTCTCTGAAGATCACCTTTTACCTGTCCCCAATCAGGGATACTAAATCCCCCGCCTGCCCGTGATGAACCAAGGGCTGACTTCTGCTGTGGTGCTCACGAATGCAAGTGCAGTGCTGTTCTTAATAGCAGTTCCTTGTTGGTCCAATAACCTCTTTATCTCAGTGGCCATCTGAGTTTTCCTGTAGAGTTACCCATGGTACGCACCTTCTTTCTTTCTTCTTCTTTTTTTTTTTTCTATAACACTTTTTTTTTTTTAAGAAAACAGGAAGTTTCTTTCTACCTGTGCCATCGACGTATCCCCGAACCTTATTTCTTACCTTCTCAATTCGCTCCCATTATTTCCCCTGGAGTGACCTCGTCCTTGTCCCCTCTTTGCAGATCTTGATGGGACCTCCACTTGCCGCGCCTGCACAGCAGCTGAGTTCAGGATCTGGCCAGGGAAGTCAGGTTAAGAAACCACACTTGCACCATCTTGAGAAGATGTTCAATAAGAAAACAGGCTGAGCTGGTCAGGGGAAGCAAGGCCGTAAGCAGCAGCCCTCCATCACCTCTGTGTTAGCTCCTGCCTCCAGGTCCAGCCCTGTTTGAGTTCCTGCCCTGACTTTCTCCAACAATGGACTATGATCTGGAAGCATAAGCCAAGTAAACCCTTTCCTGCCCAACTTGCTTTTTGGTCATGGTGTTTCATTGTAGCACTAGAAACCCTAAGATAACAACTAATTTATTTTTAAATGTATTAATGTCTTGATGAGTCTGACCTAAGTAGAGAAAACTCAAAGCATCTACACTAAACAGACTAAGACAAATGGTATCCCCCTTTCTCATCCCTATTCATGACATCTTAGCCACAACAATAAGACCAGATGATGAAATGAAAGGAATATAAATGAAGCCAACTGTCTCTAGTTGTAGGCAATATAATTCTAAAATCAGATAGAAACACCCATTTCCCCCACTCTTATTAAATGGCATTCTTGAAGTCTCAGCTAAAGCAATAAGATAAAAAATATATGCAAAATATATACAAATAAGACAGAAATAAAGTATCTAATTTGCATATGACATAGTTATATACATTAGAGACCATGAAGACCCTCAAAGAGAGCACTCTTGGAGCTGATAACTACTTTCAGCAAAGTGCCAAAAATATAAAATTAACATACAAAAAATAATAGTCTTCCTATATATCAATAACAAACCTGTTGATAAATTAGTTAAAGAAAAAATAGTCTGAGAGAGACACAGGAACAAAAACAGACATGTAGGTCCTTGGAATAAAAGACTGAAATATAGGTCCACACATCTACAATCAGTTGATTTTTGACAAAGATAAAAAATAAAGCAGCATTAGAGAAAAGGCAGCCTTGCCTCAAATGGTGTTGGGGAAATAGATGCTCATGCATAGAAAAATAAGACCAAATTGCCATTTCTCATTGTGCACAAAAATCAGTTCCAAATTGGAAAACGAAACAAAACAAACAAACAAACCTTGTAAGACCCCAAACTTGGAAATCCGGGGAAAAGCAAAGAAACCAAACAAGAAGAAAGAAAGCAAGGCAACCAATAAATGAAACAGTAAAATAAACAGGCACTTCCCTAAGGATGAAAAGCAAATGACCAATGAACATGAGAGATTGCTCCACCTCACTGGCTGTTAGAAAAATGCCAGTCAAAGCTACTTTGCGATTTTATTTTACCCCAGTCAAAGTCAGTCATTAAGAAAACAAATAACAATAAATGCTGAAAATGATGTGGACAAAAGGGAATTTTAACATGCTGCTGGTGAGAATGTGAACTATTTCAATCTCATGGAAGTAAGTATGGAGGTTCTTAAAAATATTAAAAGTAGATCTAGCATATAGCCCAGCTTTCCCACTCCACGTCAACATTTCATACACATATTTGCACATTGATGTTTACTGCAGCTGTTAAGTGTTCCAGGCACGCCATGTGGTGGACCCAACATGGTGCCGGGTGAAATAAGAATTCCTGGCCGGGTGATAACAGCCAGGTGGAAAAGACAACATGGCACCTCGTACAGAGGACACGCCCCCAGGCATGGCTACGTGGATCGTGCCCACCCCTTCTCTTAAAAAGAAACACCACATGGCAGCCCCCTCTCTTTCTCTTCTTCTCTCTTTTCTCTCGCTCTCTCTGTCTTTTCCCTCGCTCTCTCTGTCTTTTCCCTCTCCTGCCCTTCCCCGGGTGCCCGACTCTCAGTAACTCTCTAGTGTGGCATCTGGTGGTGCATATGTCTCTCCCCACAGGCAAAAAACCTACAGCAGCACCATTCACAACAGTAATGGAAGGAACCTGGTGTCCAGCAGAGGAATGGACAAAGAAAGTGTCCATTTTCCATACAATGAGAAAAGTTAGCCAGAAATAATGACAGAACTATGTCACTTGTAGAAACATGGAGACAATCAATATGTGAATCAAGTCAGTCTCAGAATGACAAATGTGTTTTCTCTCCTTTGTCATCTCTACATTTTATTTAGTTACCTAAAAACATGCCTGTACATAAAAACTGAAGTGAAAATATTTAGGGAGAGAAAGAAGACTAACTGGAGGGGAAAGGGGAGAGGCTGTGAGGAGAGGACAATGAGAGGAACCGGAAAGGTAAGCTGGCTGGCGGGAGCGGGGAGGGGTGGGGTGTACAGGAATGAGAAAGCAAAATGGGACCTAGTGCAGGGTACAGCTTAGGCCTAGAAGAAAAAAAAAAAAAAAACCACCAGAAGAAAACTCTACTCATGTGGGATGAGAGAGAGAGAGAGAAGAAAGAACAAAAGTAAAACTGAAGAAAAGCAAAATACAGAAGGACAAAAAGTATGCTATTATCAGTGGATGTTTCCACTTCAACTTTGTTGGGATTAATGCGCCCTCCCTGCGTCGTGTCCCTCATCTGAGGACAGCTGCAGGCACAGTGTGGACCACAACAGGTTAGTCTGGAAGACCTTCTCCACTGGGGTCCTGCGGGGCCAGTGTGGGCTGCCACAATCCTCCCCACCCCCTCAGTCACAGGCTCCTCTCGGGCATTCAGCGTGATCCTATAATTGGCAGGGGAGCACCTGTGCTGTGTTTGCCTTTGCTGTTGGGATGCTCTTCCTCTTTTTGCCCGCTGTATTCCCATGGTGGTTGGGGTCCTCCCTGGCCTAGCCAGGGGAGGAGATGAGTCCCTGATTTGGGAGATGCCAAAGCAGCAAATTTCGGCTCTTACTGTTGGTAACAGGGTTGTCTCCCTATGTCCTAGCCTAGAGGGAAGGCAGTGGCAGGCCTATTCAAGCCCCTGCTCTGGGGTGGGGTTTTTTTTAAGACTCAACTTGTAAAAGAAAAATCTTGTCATTGGGGAGACACCTGCAGATGTAAAAATTTGTTTTAAATAACATTTGTAGAAATGCTGCTGTAGAAAGTGAAGGTGGGGATGTAAAATTCTAGTGGCAACTGAACCGAGCAGTTGCAGATGGTCAGCTGAGGCCAGCCTTTAAAGAGGATGAAAGCCAGTAGAGACCTTGCAGAAATCTACTGTGCATAAACCAAATCAAATTGTTCTTACAAGCATTGTAAATTTTCCTGTAGCAAAAGTTTTTTTTTTCTACAATAATGTTAACTTCGTAACAACAGTAGCATAGAATACCAAACAAGAGAGCACTCATGCAAGATATCTAACTCCTTCATGATAATAATAAAATCTTTTTGTCTTCTCTGTTTTCTCTTTTTTTCTTTTCCAATCAGCCCTGTTGTTGCAGCTGCTTCTTAGCAACACTAGTAAAAAGCAAAATTTCAATCATTGCACACAACACTCTAGCAATCAAGACATTTAAAGCCTTGAGTCTCCTGGAGATGGCACCATGTGGCATTCCAGATTCTGCTTAACAAGCAAGGTGCTCACAGATTTTCCTGACTTAAAGATGTTCACAACTTTCCCAATCAGATCCTCCTTATGTTTTTCTTAAAACTAACCTAGGAAAAATCTAGTTTTGGAGTGATTGTGAATAGTCCAGTAAATTCTACCCAATTTCATCCCATGTATCAAAACCCCACAAGGACTGAACAGAGACACGATGACAGAGCCTGATATTGGGTCTCAAATTCTACCTCTCAACACCATCTCCCAGAGCTGCTGGGTCACTTAAAAACCAGGATTTGGTCTGTTTGACTGATTCTTTAGCCCTCTGGAAAACCTAAAGTATTTGAGTAGCAACAGTCAGAATTCTTTGTCTCATACAAACTGCCGCTCTTTTTGGGAAAACAGTATTAAGAAATTCTGTTTCCTCCCGGAAGTTCTAGTGTGAACTTGGTGAGAAGGCTTCAGGAAGCTTTAAGCTGGGTCAAACCTACCTACTGTAGGTCCTTTGAGCTTCAGCAGGGAGCCAGGGATTTTCATAAGAAAGCAACACCATCCATCTTCAACATGAAGCATCCCCCAGGAGACAGACACACCTCTCTCAGGGAGGACTGTCAGCCTGGTCACACTCATGATTGAACACTGCACATCTTTACAGCAGTTTCTCAGTCCCTCACCATAAGACTAGCAAACAGCCAAACACCATGAAAACCAACTAAATAAATGTCTTTTTTCCTTCCCCTTCTGCTAAAGATTTTTCCAACTGTGTTACTAAACTTCAGGGTCTTTCTCCTTTCCTTTAATTCAATGTTAACTTAAAAAAAAAAAAGACTAACAAAAACTTCCCAGTTATTTTCTGTAAGCAGAATTTGAATGTGAGTCTGTTGTAAATAGAGGGAGATGAAGTTTAGTCTCTGTGGGTCACAGTTTTCCTGTTAGATATGGACCAAGAGCTAGCTACTGTGGCCAGCCATACTGTGTAAGCCAAATTATAAGTGAAAAATTCAATTCCTGTTCAGAACCAGGTAGGAATCCGAGCCAAGGTAAGACCATAAAGGTGAAGGCTGTAAAATTCAGTTCCATATCAGACATCTGGCACCCAAGAGACTTTTTAGCAAAAGTAGTCTCAGAGTTCTTGAGATGATCCTTGCTGTTGCCCACTCCACAGTTTTGCAGGGGACACACTATTGGCCAGTCTGTAGGGTTCCTGGCAGACAAGGGTTCCAAGCGTGACGAGAGGTTACCTGAGGCTTAAAACAGTGGCTGAGGTACCTGAGGGAAAGACATAGATGAAGATAAATAAATGTCTTTAAAAGGAGAAGCACTATTAGAAAAATTACACAAAGGAGCCAAAGACAAAAAATAATCAAATAAATAAAATTTTATGGAGTCCTTTTGAAAGATGGCTCCATAAATACAAAAAAGGGGGAGACTACTTCTAAAAAGACACTATAAAAAGGTGACAACAGTTCCTTTTCTGTTTTCCCCTAATTGAAGCCACAGGCTCTGGAAGGTTTTCTGTTTGTAGCAGCGGACACTCGTGCGGAAGACCCTTCTCCTGGTCCATTAGCCTCACTTATTCTGCTTTTCTGGGAAGGCTGACTGGAGTGATTTTGATTCCGATAATGCCATCCGGTGTCCGATTCCCTCTGATGACATTGCTGATGAACCTCCTGTGGTCTGGTTGTCACTGCAAGGTCTTGTCAGAGAGCTCTGTCTGAGAGCACTCCTGTGAGGTCGTCAACTCTGACTGCAGACGCTTTAAAGAACCAGGATTGTGGACAACAAAAGGCTTAGAATGGGCACAAGTAGAATCCTGAGGACTATCAGCAGCTGGGAAGACACTCTAGCGATTTCCTCAGCACACAGCATTATTTATTTATTTATTTATTTTTAGAAAATAAAGTCCTTTTTCCCCCCATGTATCCCCTTGCTCTCCTTCCTTTCCCCCTTCCAATCCCTCCCTGTCTGCCTTCAGCCTCCCTCCTCACCGTCTCCCATTCCCTCCCCAAAAGGGCAAGAAGTCACAAGGTGGATCAGCTTAGCATCCACTCCAGGCAGGTACCATTTTCTCACTGTAATATCATGAGTGGGTTAGGTGTTCCAATGGGGAGAATGGGCTCTGAAGTGCCAGTCCACGCATAGAAACACAGTCTGATCCTTCCCCTCGAGGTTCCACATACTGCCCATGTCAGTGTACAGCTGCCAATCCTTGGAGGGCCTAGTTCCTTTTCTTGAAAGTTCCCCAGTGGCTGTTCTTGATTGAGTGAGCTCTCCAGAGCTCAAGCCAGTCATCACTGTGGGAGTTTTCCTCATAAGCCTTATCCCGTTGCTCATATAGACTCTTCTCCCCTGGTCTCAGCTGGACCAGGAGCTCAGCCCAGTGCTCAGCCATGTATCCCTGCCTCTACCTCTATTCATTGTTGGATGTAAGTTCTGTGATGGCACTTGGGGTGGCTATTCATTTGATTATAGGAGAAGTTTTGTCTAGGCAACACCTTCACTATTTGTTGGAGACCTAGGCAGGAACATCCTGTGAGTTCTTATAGGTGACCCTAGTACCTGGTCTTTTTCTAACCCCACATTAGCTTCCTTTACTAAGATCTCCATCTTTTTTTTTTTCCTCCCTCCTTGTTGCTCCTCTCACTCAATCCTCCCCTTCTCTCATGATTTGTTCCCACCTCTTCTTGGTTGCAATATGCTCCCAATTAGCTAAGGAGATTGTCTCTATTTTCTCTTCTTAGGGGAATCCCTGGAAGTCTCTCTTAAGTTCCTTCTGATCCCAAGCTTTTCAGGGGTTGCATTTTGCAGCATGGGTGTTCTTTGCTTTTTTATTTTTATTTTTTTTATTTTGTCTAAAGTCCACTAATGAGTGAGTGCATCCTGTTATTATCTTTCTAGGCTTGTGATACCTCATTCAGGAGGATATTCTCCAAATTCATCCATTTGCCTGCAAATTTTAGGATGTTCTTTTTTTAAACTGCTGAATAGTACTCCATTGTGTAGATGTACCACAGTTTGTTAATCCATTCTTCAGTTGAGGGGCATCTAAGTTGTTTCCAGGTTCTTGCTATTATGAACAATGCTGCTATGAACATAGTTGAGCTAATGTCTTTGGAGTGTAAACATCAGTCCTTTGGGTATATACCCAATAGGGCACACAGCATTTTAAGATAACAATTATGATGATTAAAAGCCTTATAAATTTTATACAATTTTGAGATAATTTCTATCAAGACATAAAACAAACAAAAAAGACTTAAAACATGCTAGTGTGAAACAATAGCTGTTTCTTTAACCAAGGTTACAAGTCATATCATTTAAAAATAAAGAGAAAGAGAGAGAGGCTGAGAGACAGAGAGATACTTCAATCCCCACCTTCATTTTGGTGGCCATGGGGATGTTGCAGGAATCTTTCTGGATACACAGGACACCAGAGACAGTGAAAGAAAACCAATGTCACCAGTGTGTCAAAGCCAGACCTCAATCCAGGGTCCAGTTTTCATTCACATTTCCTTCATTAACACCACCAGCTGGGGCAGGCTAACCAGCAAGATTTTACAGAAGCGTGTATGGCAGTCAGCAGGTTGTTAAGGGCAACGACCCATTGTTTCAGCTGTCTCTCCAGGTCATCCTGTTCCAGGGAGCCAGTGAAGTCCTGCTTGGCAATAGGCAGTTGCCATCACTAAATAAATCAACAAGTCGGTATCTAATAATTTCTACCTTATTCTACCCCAGGATTCAACATCACTTTACCACTGAGTATATCCTCTATCTTATTTTTACTGCTTGAGATACTAACCTGCTAATCTAAGTCTTTACTTACATGAAGATTCTAAGAAAGTTTCTTGGCATTTATCATGTAGATATATAACATGTACCCAAAAGTGGCTGATAGAAACACACACACACACACACACACACACAGAGAGAGAGAGAGAGAGAGAGAGAGAGAGAGAGAGAGAGAGAGAGAGAGAGAGATCACAACCATGTAATGTTCCATGTTAAAATTTCAGTCACAAGGCAAGGCAATATTACAAAACAAACTTGGCTTCTAAAAAGAAACAAGTCCACTTATGACAAAAATGGCACAAGTTAGGGTGACATATCTACTTGACTACACTAAGAGTCTTATCTGCAATTTTTACATAAACTTCAAGCCACTTTCTTTTTTAAAAAGCCAAGCATGCTGTATACATCTGTAATCCCAGCATCAGGATGCTGACATGGGAGGATTGCAAGCTTCAGGGTAGGCTGGGCTACCTTGTAAAACTTTGTTTAAAAATAAATAAAGTTTTTTATTAAAATAAAAATAAAGTCCTTTTCCTTTTGGTCTCAGCTGTGTTTGAGAATTTAACTCTTAGATATCTGCATTCTGGCTATAACTGGCTGACAAATGAACCTCCAAGCATCTTTGATTAATCAGCTATTGCAATATAAATAGAAGGACAGAGGAAGAAATGAAATAGGTAAGCAGAAGGCCAAGACCTCTCCCCTAGTAACTCCATAACTGAAGGAAGACTTGTCTAAAAGGTGCTCACACAAAAAGATGTTTGGATTGTAGTCATGCCAATCAAAGAAGACCATCACCTTAAGTCCCTATAAGGAGAAGAAAAGGCCCTAGTTGGGCTCAAGGGAAAGAAAAGGAACTTTCTGCAAAAAAGAAAATGACCTGCTGGGGCCTTACATTACTTAATAGCGAAAGACTGAGGCTTTCCTTTGCAATGAGATGCAAGAGAAGAATGTTTACTACCGTTTATGAATAGAATATTCACATAAAAAATTAATCTTGATCTGTCTATACTATTGATCCCAGATATACTGTTGATTTAAATGTGAAGATAAAAAAATAAAAATTATAGAAGATAACAAAATGTCTTAGAATAAGTCAGCATTTATAAAAATCAAGCAGAAATATACAATTCTTTAGAAAAAGACCAATAGTTTGGACTACATTAAAATTAAAACCTTTACTTATTAAATTTCCATTAAAAGATTTAAAAAGTAGGCCATGGATGATACACTGAATATATTAATAATTCCATAATAAATTCTTAATAAGAACAAGAGCTAGCAGAGACACATATATCAGATTTAAATGGAAGAACTATTATCCAAATGCTTGATGAGCTCAACTCCATTGTTGGTAGAGAAAATGCAAAGTACAACAAAACAAAGCCACACTGTGATAGTTAATATTATGGGCTATCTTAAATAGGCCTCAATGTGCAAGTTTTTGATTAAACATTCCTATATATTTCTATGAGAGTATATCGGATTTTTTATGAGATAAATATTTAAACCTATAGATCAGATAAAGCATATTACTCTCTATAATGAGGGTATGTATTATTTAACCAGTTGACCATGTTAATATTAAAGGGTTGACTTCAGAAGGGGACAGGAATTCTACCCGCAGATGACCTTTAGATGGGAACTTGAGCATCAACCTTCTTTGGATCTCTACTTTGCTACTGTTTCTAGCCCTGCCTTTTTCTCTAACACACACAAACACCTACTAAGTCTGTTTCTCTGGATAAGCCAGTATAAACATGTCAGAAGACTGACAATACCATGCTTTAAGAACCTCATGAAGCAACTGCGATTCTTCTGATTTGTAGGGTGCAGTGCTGGTTGGTACAACCATTTCTGGATACCTATTCATTAGTAGCTACTAAAGCTGAGCATATCTATATCCTAAGCATGTAGCCTATAGTGTATAGTTCACACACACACACACACACACACGTTTTCTTATACACATTTAATACTAGTCTTACATCAGAAACAATTTCCATCACTAGTGGGATAAAGGATAACATACTAACTCATACAATGATGATCTCACAGATATAATTTGAGTGGGAAAAAAAATCAAACACAGAGGACAATCCTAACTGATGACACTTGAAATCAAGACAGGATATGAAGTACTTCCTCACTGTCCCATTGATTAGTCTGAACAGATACTAATTACAAGGGTGCTCTGAATGTCTGAAAACCTATCCAGCTCTCTGCTGATGCCTCATCCACTGTTCTGAATATATTTAGAATTCAATAGAATAGAGTTATTTTGAACATATATCTTTATTACTTTGGGGGGTTCCCCTTCATATATAGTAATTCTAGTTCCCTTGCCATAAAATAGCAAAAAGAAAGCTACCAGTAAAATTTCAATGTAAATAAATTACAGTTTGCACTTCACAGGCCATATGCTGAGTAAATGGAAAATGTCATTCCAATATAAGGAAACTACCTCTTCTTATCTGTTACTAGTATGCCCTGTAATTTATACTTACATCTAAGGAAAGGAGATTTTATATAACTTTTACTAGGAGATGTAAAGAAATGTCTACTCATTTGGCACTTATACAGATGGAGTGAAAAAAGATTCCATTCAATTCTACCTTATTGAACCACTGGACTGATTGTGCTTCCTGACAGAGGTATGGATGAGAAGTTACTTACATGAATGTCAATGATTCAGAAACAAAGTCTACCCAATAAAGTCTACCCCAGAATGAGCATCAACTAGGGAAAGCGAACTCTGCCCAACTTTCCGGCAAGCTGACTAGTCTTGGGGAAAGGCTTTAAGAAGCCTGAGACATTCAGAAGCTTCAACCTCATTTACTCCTAGAGACTTGTGGGTTTCTTTAACTTCCTGAGCCTTACAGTCTACCTCCATGAAGGAAAGTTTCAGTTTGTCCTGTCTGTTTGACCTATCTACACTTTTGCTGAGGAAGCCTTCCCCTAGGGGAGCAAAATTGTTACACTCTTGGGAAACTAAAGCAGAACTTTGTAAGTACTTTGCTGGGGAGGCCCTCTCCTACAGGAGCAGAGCTGTTAACACTGGGGAAGCCTTTCCCTGAAGCAGGGCTTTAAGGGGCTTACTATGGCCTGTGGTATTCATTGGCTCCCAAATGTCTGAATACTTTTCCATTCGAGCTGTAACTAACACTCAGTATTATTGGCTCCCGACCGCCCTCCAGGATCTCTTTCCCACTGAGCTGCACAAACACCTACCTTCCTCACGTCAGTCCCAGACTCCCAGCATCACAGTGATCCATCCATTCCTCTACTTCCCACCCAGTACCAGGCGCCTACAGTGTCTGACCTGACCCCATGTGTACGCTCAAGTCTGGGCCTCCAGGAAGCCCCGCCCACTCTTCCCATTGGTCCGGCCCCAGCGCTTCTCCCCTCCCCCCATGCTGCACGTGGTCAAAGCCCTCCACGCACGTGGTCAAACTCCTCCACGCACGTGGTCAAAGCCCTCCACGCACGTGGTCAAACCCCTCCACGCACGCGCCCACCCCACCCCCACCCCAAGTCCTGCTCAGATCCGAGCTGAGGTCGGGTAGATCGCCTGCCCGGAGGCTGAGATGGTGCAGCCATCAACGGCCGGCAGCCACCCAAGGCCGGATGGCTCTCGCTTGATCTACGTGACCCGCTTCGCCTCGCACCGGAGTGGCGTGTGGCAGTTGAGGGGCCCCCGAGGTCTCCGCCATCAAGTCCCAGGGCTTGGGGCCTGCTTTGCGGTAGAGCGAGCGGCGGTGGAGAGCGGGCCCCCGAGAGGGGAGCTGCCCACCGGCTCCCAGGCCCAGGCCGGGGTAGTCACCATCCCGGACTCCACCTCCTTCCAGCTGCGGAGGTCTGGAGCGCCGAGGGCCCGAGAGCAAGCGGGGAGAGCAGGTGGACGATTCCTCCTGTCAGGGGGTGGTGCTGAGGGGCAGCTGCTGCCACCGCTGCCATCTTGTGAACGAGGCCTTTAGTCAGTCAGGCATCGGGTCAGCCTTCCTGTCAGTCTGTGTTGGAACCATAAACCAGGAGAATCCCTCTATTAATGAGTGTCCTGAAAAAGGGCTGTAAGAGATTTAAGAAAACCCAGAGATGTAAGAGAAGTTCTTGGAGTTCAGTTCCTCAGAGAAAAGGGAGTTTGGCATGCATATCAGTTATTCTCACTGAAATTTATTGAAATTGCTAACTACATGAGCTGGAGAGATGGCTCAGTGGACTAGGAGCACTGGCTACTCTTCACCCATTCTTTGTTTATTAATATAAATCTGGGGCTTGGAAAGGGGGCAATGTTATCATAAGACTACCGCCAACTGAACTGGGAAGTAGTCTTACTTGGGGCAATCTTGTTCTTCATCAGGATGTAACCAGGTGTTACAGGTCTCTGGCTCTGTAACTGGTGAAAGTCTGGTTAGAAATACTTGAATATGTTGTTGGAGGAATTTAGACAAGAAGTTTATAAGGCAGGGCACAAGTAGTAGGATTAAGGGGTTAAAAAGTGTAGCATCCAGTAGTTCCATATTGGACTAACAGTGATCCACTGGCCTGGGGCATTCCATGGTGCCCATAAGGTGTTTCTGAGGAGTTAAATGTATGAAACCAAAGAGAGAGATGTGGGAGAAATAAGGGTGGCAGTGATATTTGACTCAGGGCAATTTACAGGAGGCAAGGAGTGAAAGTCTAATAAGACTATGAGTGAGACCCAGGAGGGATGCACAGTCAGCATTGAGTGGTCAGGAGAGGCCTTATTTAATAGCTGATGATATGCAGAGCTTAAGGTCTGAAACAAGAGCTGGTATGACAGGAAGGTAGGATTGGCATCATAATAAAGTTTATCAGTGACTCCTATCTCTCATCTGGGGTGCTATGGATTAGAATTAATTAGAATATAAAAAAAATCTCCATTCTGCATAAGAAGTAGAATGCCCTAAATGTGCATTATGTCTCCTTCAGGGCAGCCTTCATAAGTTTCTGGCCAGCGTTGACAAGTCTCTAGTTGGATCATAGAGAAAGCAAGCACAGGGCAGGTGTTTTGGACAAGTACCAGATCCCACTGTGCGGGTAGTCTGGTTGAACCATTATGTATCCATTTAACAATAGTATAGAAGGGAAAGAGATCTGAAATATTTTCTATCATCCTGTTATTTTCTTGCACCTTCAGAACTTTAAGAACTTTACATGCTTTAAATCACTTTCTTATACCTGTGACACGTTTACCTTCAAAACTTTTATTTACCTTCAGAACTTAGTGAGCTTTCACTTGTTCAGACAACACTTTCTTAGGCCCTCAGAACTTGTTATCATCCTCAGTGCTTACTGAAGCTTTTCCTTTCTCGGACCTTCTAGCACTTGTACGCTCCTGTGTGAGCGCATGAAGGTGCAGCTCAGGAACTCAGTCATTTGAAATGTTTAGACAAGGGTTCTATGAGACACAGGGAAACTGCTGCTGAGCTGATATGTCAGAGATCCTAAACCAGGTGGTAGGTTCTATTGGGTTTTTAAATAACTGTGAGTACGGGATATTAAAGGGAGAAGTGGGAAACAGAAGATGCTTTCTCAGGTCAGAGATGGGAGGCCTTTTAGTTCTTTGGGGCTTTGGAGAGAGAGGATATTAAGCCTATATTATATATTTGGTGAGGTTTGTAACTGAATGATAATGGGAGTGAAGTTTGGAGCATATAAAGTGGTTTGGGCATCCCATACCTAGGGATCTATATAAAACAGAAAGAGAAAATAGATTGTGTGGATTGGAGGAGGGGGGGAATGGCTGGTGAGCTTGGGGTCAAGTGGATGGATGAACAAAAGAAATAGAGGCTCTGACTTTGGCTAGGAGGTTCCTTCCCAGCAAGAGGATGGGTCAGGTTGTTCGTATCACTGGGAAGAAATGGGTAAGGGGATACTCCTAAAGATATATAGTAAAATGCTGGGGTTTGGTAAGTCTGATAAGGCTGTCTCCTTACTCCAACAAAACAATAATGAAGAGAGGTGACTCTTGGGTCCCCAGAACTTCATTATGACTAAAAAAATATCTCCCATGTCCAGAAGGAAGAAGAGGGATTGCCCTGATCCTGTAATAACTATCTAAGGCTCCCTGTTGGAGATAGCAGTGGTCAAGCCAAGGGAGCCCAGGCCCCCTCAGTCCTCCATGGCCAGACCAAGGTTGATTGAAAGGCAATCTGGGATTTATGTCCTTCTGCCACCAGGGGCATGGAGACAATCAACACTCCAGTGGCCTTCTTGATGGTACCTTGGACATGGTCTGGGTGGTTTAAGAAGGTTCAGACAAGCCTGGACCCAGTGACCCTCCTGACCATATTTAAAGCAATAATGTGGAAGTCCTTGGCCTAGGGAAGGCCATGGAGCCTGGCCCTTTGCTCTGGCTGGCTGAGAGGCCATAGCCGTCATCAGGGATTTTTGTTTTAGGCTTTTTTGTTTCTCCAATGGTACACCTTGAAGGCCACAGTTAAGACCTCTGTCCATGGAGTCAGGGTCCCCTCTCTAGAAGCTTATCAGAGAAATTCTGGGAGAAGAAATAGGTCATAAGGAGTTACTTCCCAAATTGGGTCTCAGGATCCAAATTGGTATATCGCCTGGATGACCCCTTAGAGGTTTTTTTATAACTTACTGCCTTAAGGGCAGCTTGTGGAGACCAGCCAGGAGGTAAATTATAAATCTATTTCTAGCTAGGATGTTCCTTGGATATTGGATATACAATTGGTTTTCATGGAGCAAGGTCTTATACATGATAGTGAGGTACTCGGCTTTAATGCCACACTCTGTCCTGACTGGGTGGGCAGCCTGTTGCTGAGGAGGAAGACTAGAGGGAAGAGAAAGGACTACTGGTTGAGGCTGAGGAGGAGGAGGGGGAGGAGGAGGAGGAGGAGGAGGAGGAGGTTCACTAGTGTGACAGGTAATAGTGGAGGAATTACCTGGTTTGGGCTTTATAGCTAGGAGTTAATTTCTTCCTCCTTGGTTGGTTTATCCCAAAATGGCATCACACTATATGATTCCCTAAGTATAGATTTTTAGCTATCAACCCCAGTGTTAGAGATTTCTCAGACTTAATAACTTTACCCAATATGCTTACAGACCTTGAGGCAAAAGTTTTAGAGAGAACCAAAGGAAAAGCCTACAGATGAGTAGCAGTAGGCCCATTGGGAATAGTCTGTCCCTTTATTTGTTTTGCTATCCCTTCTGTCACACAGCAGCAGGTGGCTGTCCTGATATGGGATGGAGATTTGGAAGAAAACCTTTTAAACAAGCAGGCTTGGGTCTAGAGGAAGGGGAGCCACACCCTAACTCCAGAGCCAGCTTTTAAATGAAGTGGAACAGCATAAAATAATGGTCCAGTGCCATCCATACCTAAAAGACACTTGAATCCCACTAAAACAGAATCTAGTAAGCTAACAAGGTTTAAGATAGGAACTTTTGAACCCTAGACACAGAGAACACTGCAGGAAGGAACTGAGAGATGCACCAGCCAGGGAGCAGTGTGTGCCAGGCATGTTCATGCTGCAGTTCACTTATTCTTGCTTTCTCCCCGACTGAGTCCAGCCTCAGCTCCAACTTTGAAACAAGCTTATAGATCCATCAATGGTAACTTAAAAGACAGGACGTTTACTCAGTATGTGTGGAGGGGGAGGCCAGACAAAAAAACTGTGAGTAGAAAAAAGTAAGCTTGAATGTAAAGAAAGGAGACTCTTTCCATTTCCCTGCTCTAAGTAGTTGCAAAGGTCCTGTAAAATACTGGGATCTCGGGTGCCATTATGCAGCCATTTAGATTGATAATCTAAGGGGTATTGAGACCAAATTTTGTTACAAAGGTGAATAAGTTTGGGGCCCTTCGAGTTGGCTGTCAGTTGTAGAGGCTAGAGCTTTTCTTTTTTTTTAATTTATTTGGCTTTATTTATGTGCATTGATATGAAGGCGTCAGATCTCCAGAACTGGAGTACAGACAGTTGTGAGCTCCCATGTGGGTGCTGGGAATTGAACCCCGGGTCCTCCAGGAGTATAGCCAGTGCTCCTAATCCCTGAGCAATCTCTCCAGTCCTGGCTGGAGGTTTTCCAGTGAGAGGGTATAGGAGACATGATTCCCATGGTTGAGACCGGGAGAGGAGGTCACTACAGCCTGTAATCATGGGCATCCCCAGAACTCAGGGAGGACAAGCTGTTCAGAGTGTCATCACCCACCTCAATGGGGGTTGAGCTTAGCCTGGCTTAAGCCAGAGACTCTGATGCCTGGTACTAGGACTTTTGAAGGGGCCAGAGGCTAAGACAATGAGGACCAGATGGAAGAGGAGTCTTACCCATAGGAAAGGGTCCGGAATGGGATCACAAAAGCCACAAGGGAACTGGGGGAGCTGTGAGATTATGGACAGCTCAAGGGGGTCAGGAAGGGGCACAATGACCTAGTTGGACCTAATGAAACTGCAGGATTGCAGCTTCAAGGGAAGGGAGATGGGGAGGAGGGAGCAGGTGTAACAAAAGTCTCCTGGGCTGCAAGAGTGTTACAGCTTTGCTCCCTCAGCTGTTCTCTGTCCAGGTTCCATCCCTGCTGCTCCTGTGAAAGATCTTCACCCAAACCTCATTAAAGAGATTTATTAGGAAGAAAGGATCCAGAAAAGTTGCTGCCTCAGCCAGGGATGGGAGAAAGGACTGTGAATGCAGGGTTTATACAGGGCTTCTTGCAGGTGGATCTTTTTTTTTTTAACTTTATTTATTTATTTGCCTTGGTGTTTGCCTAGAACTGGAACTACAGACAGTTGTTAGCTGCCATGTGGGTGCTGGGAATTGAACCTGGGTCCTCTGGAAGAGCAGACGGTGCTCTTAACCACTGAGCCATCTCTCCAGCCCCACAGGTGGATCTTTTTAAGGAAGATACTTCCAGAGTGGGGATTGATCAGATTTACTTTTTGCCCTGATTTGTTTTTGGTTTCATGGCCAAAATGTTTCTTTCATTGATTCTTTGGGACTTTTGGGCTCTAATTTCAGGGCCAGGGCATATTTCTTTCACTGACTTTGATTCTAAGGCCAAAGTATGTCTCTTTGGTGCTGGTTTCAGAGTCAGGGTACATTTCTTTTTGGTTCTGGGCTCAGGGATAAAGTATTTCTTTCACTGGCTCTGTTTTTAGAGCCAGGGTGGGTTTCTTTGGCTGGCCACTTTTCCCTACAGCTTCTCTAGATGACCCAGGTTTGGTCTCTAGCACCCACATGGCAACTTATAACTAACTTTTATTTAGTTCCAGGAGATCTGACACTCTCTCTGGGGCCTTCTCAGGCATCAGGCACCTAAGTGGTGCACAAGCAAAGCACCAATACACATACAATAAAATAGAAAATAAATTGCTAATTACTTGAATATAAAGGTATGTATATATAAACAAACATATTGAAACATGTTGAATCATCCTAGTACAATACAAAAGATCTAATTCTGCTTGCTCAATCTAATTTTAAAACTTTCAGGAATGTTTTAAATATTTTAAAAAATGTATTCACATGGTAGCCCACACTTTTAGTCCCATCAGTAAGGAGGCTGACAGGTGGATCTCTAAGTTTGAAGCCAGCCTGATCTACATATAGAGTTCCAGGACAGTCAGGGCTACACAGAGAAACCCTATCTTGAAATAAAATTATTCATTATAGATTTTTGCATAAATCTAGGTAAATTTATTCTCTGCAATCTTCCCTATTGGAAGTTTCTTTCTATAAAATGCATTAGAAATGTGTACAAAGACTATCACTTAAAATCTTTAGCAAAGATTAGTTTGTGTGTGCTTTGAAGAGGTTTGCAAAATTACATCATACTTCACAGCCAAGGTATAGAACATTGCAGTCATCTCAGAAAGCTCATCTCCTTTGAGGGCCTAGCCTTACACCTATACTTGGAGTTTTTTTGTTTGGTTGGTTGGTTTTGTTTTTGGTTTGTTTGGTTTGGTTTTTGCTTTTTGAGACAGGATTTTTCTGAATAACAGCCCTGGATGTCCTAGAATTAGCTTTGTAGACCAGGCTGGCCTGGAACTCTCGGAGATCTTCCTGCCTCTGTCTGCCTCCTGAGCACTGGGATTAAAAGCATGTATCACCTTGCCCAGCACACCTACACTTTTAAAAGTAACTTGATTGAGATTTCATCAGCAAGGTATGCAATTCACCCATTTATGGTACACAAATTGACAGTTCTTACATAGCAACAGAGTTGTGGCACTGTATCCATCCATCTTAGCATACTTGTTATGCCACAGAGAAACTGTACCCATTCTCATTGCCTCCAACTACCCACTAATCTTATCCCTAAGCAAGTACTAATCCATTGTCTCTGTAGAGTTACTTATTTTTGACAGATCTAAATGGAATCTTTATATGTGGGCTTTTCTAATTGACTTCTCTTCCTTGGGCCTGTCAGTTTTGCATATTAACTTTAGATCCTGCTAATTTACTGACCAATTATTATAGGTAGTTTCATCACTGATTCTCATATATTCTCCAGGTAAATGTTATTTATAAATTTATTTTTGGAGATAGGGTCGCACTTTGTAGCTTCAGCTGGCCTGAAACTCACAAAGGTCTACCTGCCTCTGCCTCCCAAATGCTGAGATTAATGATGCACACCACTGTAGCGAGAAATCATAGATTGTACAGGTGTGGGGGTTGCAGCGGAGCGCAGGGCTAAAAGAGACATAGTTGCTGAGACGACACCTAGAGAGACAAAAGCAGAGCGCTCACAGAGGCGGGGTTTCCGGTCCCTGGTGACAAGGCTACAGGTCGATACGGCGGCTTGGCGCGTTGCTAAAACCTCTATTTTATAAGTGCTTCTAACAAAATAAACCTCATTTAAAACATACCTCTTAGTGGCAAGTTTTTACCATGATACACCACCAAGCCCAGCTGGTAGATATGTCAATAGTTTACTTATTTTTTGTCTAATTATTCTGGCTCATACTCTAGTGCATTATGAATAGTTGTAGAGATAAGGACACATTACCTTGTTTTTATTCTTAGGAGGAATGCCTTGAGGATTTCTCCATTAAATAAAGTACTAGTTTGGGGACTAAGACTATATATTTAGAGAATGAAAAAGTATATCAAATTTTATTATCTTCAGTATTTTAATTATGAATAGGCTGGCTTTCAATTTTGTGAAAGGATTACTATGATCTATGGAGATAATGCATTCCTTAGAATTAGTAATGTGTAATGTGTTATATATGCATATTTATATATCCAAATATTTCCAAATATTGAACCAACCTTCAGTGTTGAAATAAATTTCACTTGCTTGTGCTGTATTATTTCTTAATATAGTGGGTAGGCTCTAATAATAAGTTGCTTGGTTGATGTTTATGAGATATAGTGACCTGTATTTTTTTTCTTTTTATTTCCTTACTTGATTTAGACATCAGAGTTATATTTACTTTATACAAGTAATTGGGAATCTTCTCTTTCTTTTCTATGTTCTGGAATAGTTTATAGAACATTGGAATTGCACAGTCTTGATAAAATTCTTTTGTAAAACCATCTAGAGCTCAGGTTTTGTGAAATAATTTAATAATTTTCTCGGTGTCATGGAAACTGGTTTGTTTACAATTTCTGACTCTGAGACATCAATTTTTGGTAACATATTTTCTTTTTTTTTTCCTTCTTTATTTTGTATTTATCAAAAAAACACAGTAAAAAGAATTTAAAATGTGGAAGAGTTAACAATAACTATACAGAGGATAAGAATCATAAGCATGGCTTATCAAGGGTGGAAATACAAATAAGATTGCTACACATATATTTTCTTTGTGTTCATCTTTCCCTCTGAATTTTTTTTTCCATCCCTGTA
>PVIH01025587.1:0-20377 GCA_004025045.1 Sigmodon hispidus
TGTGATGTCTGCCTGTAAGTGCAGGGGCCATGGCTCATGGTGGAGGCCATGCTGTGTGTGATGTCTGCCTGTAAGTGCAGGGGCCATGGCTCATGGTGGAGGCCATGCTGTGTGTGATGTCTGCCTGTAAGTGCAGGGGCCATGGCTCATGGTGGAGGCCATGCTGTGTGTGATGTCTGCCTGTAAGTGCAGGGGTCATGGCTCATGGTGGAGGCCATGCTGTGTGTGATGTCTGCCTGTAAGTGCAGGGGCCATGGCTCATGGTGGAGGTCATGCTGTGTGTGATGTCTGCCTGTAAGTGCAGGGGCCATGGCTCATGGTGGAGGCCAGAGAACAACTTTCAGGAATCATTTCTTCCATCATGGGTCTAGGGATCAAAGCCAGGTTGTCAGGTCTGTGGGAGTGTGGGAGCAAGGGTCTTTCTCACTGAGTCTGATCACTAGACCTAATTAATGTCTGTGTCTCCTTTCTTCATCATCTCCTCCTCTTCCTCTTTTTCTTGTGATTCTGGGAGGTCAAGGGCTTCAGCTCCCAGAGACCCTAACCCTAATCCTGTGCTCCAGGCCAGCCCAGCAGGATCACTCCACACCTGACTGTTTTTACTTAGCCACGTGTTTCCACCCAGCTCCACGTCTACGTTAGCTGACTGCAAATGTGACATTTGCTTAGTGGAAAAACCGGAAAGCCAGTCATCTGTTGATCTTCAGCAGGGGAATGCCAATGCTGGCACATTTTCAACTTCTAGAAAGCTATAGTCTCTGTCTGTGGCTTCCTCATGCCCTGGTAGAATGGGACACACACCATCAGGTACTTACGTCCCAAGTGGGAAAGGTCAGACCTCACAGACCTGGGCTCTGCTTAAGCTGAGTCTCCTCTAATAGACCTGAAAGCCACAGACAGGCATGCTGCAGGCCAGAAGACACCGCACATGCTCTGAACAGACTGCATGAAGCCAAGGGGCTAGCCTCTACCATGCTCTGAGAAGACAAACCCACAGAAAATGTTGCCAGAGGTGTCTTACCCAGTCGCAACAGTGGGAAAGCCTTGGTGGGAAAACCCAGCAGGTGTCTGGTGCTGACACAGAAGCTGAGCAAACACTGGAACAGAACTGTCCATTTTAAATGTCAAGGCATTCGGCCACAGGACTCCATTCACATGGACACTCCGTGGAAATCTGCCAGACCCCCAAGGTTCACCCTTTCAGTGATAATTCAGTAATTCCCACTCACTTCATCAGCAAAAACATTTCCAAGCCCCAACTGGAAACAGATCTACTCAGGCAAGCTCCAGCCGTTACACTGCTCTACCATCAGCTTTCTAAACACTATGAAAAATGACCAGATGACAGGGATTTCATTTAAAAATACACAGGTGACCATGTACTTCAAAACTGGCCACTTTTCTCAAATTTTTGTTCTTTTTTCATTGTGGGGAACAGAATCCAGTGTTGGCCAAACTACTGGCCAAACTCCCAAGCTCCTCAGTTTCTCAATAATAACTTTTTTTTCTTCTCTCATATAGTCCAGACTGTTCTTGAACTTCAGATCTTCCTGCCTCTACTGCACAAATTCTAAGATTCCAGACAGTGGGAGCTGGCACCTTCGCGTCTTTTAACACTAATACTGACTCCTTACCTTTTTTTTTGAGACTCCCGCAGCACAGGGTGATCTCTAATTCCCATGTAGCTGAGCACCCTCCCTCACCTCCCAGTGCTGTCATTGAAAGGGTGTACCGCAGCCACACATGCTTTTATGTGGTGCTGGGGACTTGAACCCAGGCCTTCCTCATGGCCAAGGACTCTCCGGACAGGGATGTCCCTGTCCTCACTGACTCTGAGGACGAGCCTTCAGGGGCTGGAGAGATGGATAGTTCAGTTGATAAGAGCACTGGCTGCTCTTCCAGATGACTGGGATTCAAATCCCAGCACCCACACAGTAGCTCACAACGGTCTGTAACTTCAGTTCCAGGGGCCCTAATGCCCTCTTCTGACCTCCATGGACACTGCATGCATGTGGCACACAGACACACACAGGAAAAGCACCCAAATACAGAAAATAAAGATAAATAAAACCTCAAAAAAATTGCTAACAAGCTTTGGCTTAAAGAAAAGATAAGCCATTCCAGCAGGCCTGGAAGTAAGTGTATGGGGTGACCCAGTTTCCACTTGTCTCTCCTATACCCTTATGACAAGTGCCCCTGTTCTCTGGACTGCAGAAGCTGACTGAGGGGAGTGAGAAGCACCAACAGGAGGGAGCTCTGGGGCAAGGAGGCCTCAAGTCCCCTCCATGGCCCCCATCAGGACTCATTTTTCTTATCTAAAGGGTCTTAGCCTCAAGGTCTAACACCCAATAATTCTACCACACTCAGCAGCTCTCCCAGGCTAGTGATTTCTACTTTCAAAAGGATAACACACAGTGCTGGAGAGATGGCTCAGAGGCTAAGAGCACTGGCTGCTCTTCCAGAGGTCCTGAGTTCAATTCCCAGCAACCACATGGTGGCTCATAACCATCTCTAATGAGATCTGGTGCCCTCCTCTGGTGTGCAGACATACATTCAGGCAGAACACTGTATACATAATAATGAGTCTTTAAAAAAAAAAATTTAAAAAGAAACAACAAAACAAAAGGACAACACAGAAGAGCCCATCTTCGGTCCCAGCCCTCAAATCTGCCCAGATTGCCTTGTGAGTAGAAGCTGATGATGGGTGAATGCATCAGGAATAAAAACCCAAACTAAGACACTTGACTTATTTTTTTATTATGGTGTGTGTGTGTGTGTGTGTGTGTGTGTGTGTGTATGTGCATATAACATACATGTAGAGGCCAGAGGACAACTGGGTAATCAGTTCTCTCCTTCCACCGGGTAGGTCCTGGTGACTGAACTCCACCTTGGTGGCAGGCGCCTCTGCCCACCAGTCGTTCCATTTGGCTTCTCTGAAGGTCAGTACTTGGGAGTGGCCCCTCCTCCCACTACCTACTCCCACCTTGGATGATCAGCAGTCTCTGGGATCTGAGCTCAGCTAGCTGTCCCTTCCTACTACTTCCTGCTGTCTCAGGCCTTACTACTTGCTCACTGTGAACTCATGGCTGCCATTGCCTCCCAACTCCTGTCTTCCCAGAACTCAGAGGTGGCACTACAGGGTTTAGCACTGTGTAATACATGTGAGACAGGTGTCTGTCCCAATATGTGTTTACTTTTCTGACACTAAGTGAACAAAAGTGGGGGTGTGGGAGAGTTTTTAAATGTCCTAAAGCCACTGAAGACATAGGACCAAGTCATCCACTTTTTCAAGTCAGCTAGAATGGGTTTCCCTGGTGCGGCGACTGACCTTTGACCTCATGGGTCAACTATTGAGCTACATCTCCAGTCCTCATTTTAGTTTTTGAGACATGTCTCCTAGCTAGAAAGTGTCAGAACTGGGATTCTGACCCAAGGTTACAGAAACTGCATTCTGTATCACAGGTCCTTTCCGTAACAGTGGTACATGCTACTTTTCTGCTTACACCGATATAGTAGCCTATGCTAGGAGTGGTGGCATAAGCCTTTAATCCCAACACTCAGGCAGAGGCAGGTGGAGTTTAGGCCACCCTGGTCTACACAGTAAGCTACATAAGACACTGTCTAAAAATAAATAACTTTCAGAATGTCTTGAAATCAGCAACAGGAGAAGAGGCTTGGTGGTTAAGAACACTGGCTGTTCTTGCAGAAGACTTGGGTTCGGTTCTCAGCAGCCATATGGCAGCTCTCAACTATCTACAGCTTCAGGTCTAGGGGATCTGAGCCATCTCTCCAGGCCCTTCTTTGTTTTGAGACAGAGTCTCACTATGTAATTGTGTCTGTCCTGGAGCTCACTATGTAGCCCAGGGCTGGCCTTGAACTCACGGAGGTCTGCCTGCATCTGTCTTCCCAGGCCCCCCACTATGTCTGGAGCTTTAAATATTTTTAAAAATGTATTTCGTTGTATATGAGTGTTTGCTCTGCATCTAAGTCTGTGCGCCACTTGTGTGCCTGGTCTCAGATGGCTCTTCTGACTCCTGCAGGCACTGCACACACATGACTTGCTTACGTAAATGCAGACAAAACACTCATATATAAAATAAAAATAAATACGTAATTTAACAAGTACTCTGAGGGCTGGAGAGATGGCTCAGCGGTTAAGAGCACTGACTGTTCTTCCAGAGGACCTGAGTTCAATTCCCAGCATCCACATGGCAGCTAACAACTGCTGTAATTCCAAGACCTGACACCCTTACACAGTTATACATGCAGGCAAAACACCAATTCACATAAAACAAAAATAAATATTAAAAAAAAAAAAGCATTCTGAAATCAGTGGTGAGGAACAGCCAAAAAACATCTACCTTCAGGATGAATTTGCTGCACACCACTGAACCGTGTACTTAAGAGTGAATTTGGGGCCAGAATGCTGACTCCATAGTTAACAGCACACATCACTCTTGCTGAGTATCCAAGTTTGGTTCCCAGCACCCACATGACAGCTTTGAAGGATCCAACTCTCTCTTATGCCTTCTGCCAACAGCACCAGTTGTGCACATGGTGTGCAGGCATACATGCTGGCAAAACACGGGGACACTTAGAAATAAACCAAGGCTTTAATCCCAGCTCTTGGGAGACAGAAGCATGTCGATCTCTATGAGTTTGAGACCTGCCTGGTCTATATAGTGAGTTCCAGGCCAGCCATGGTACTTAATAAGACAAATCAATTAATTAATTAAATCTAAAAAAAAATTAAAGAGTGATTTTTTTTAATCTTAATGACATTTTTTAAAGAAAGAAAAAGAATGCTTCTAGGCTAGAGAAATGGCTCAGCAATTAAGAGCACTAGCTGCTTTCTTAGGTGACCTAGGTTTGATACCCAGCTGCCACATGGTCACAAGATCTGTAATGCCAGTTCCAGAAGATCTGACAACCTCTTCTGGATTCAGCGGGCACCAGGCACACAAGTGGCGCACAGACTTAGATGCAGAGCAAACACTCATATACAACGAAATACATTTTTAAAAATATTTAAAGCTCCAGACATAGTGGGGGGCCTGGGAAGACAGATGCAGGCAGACCTCCGTGAGTTCAAGGCCAGCCCTGGGCTACATAGTGAGCTCCAGGACAGACACAACTACATAGTGAGACTCTGTCTCAAAACAAAGAAGGGCCTGGAGAGATGGTTCAGAGGTTAAAAGCACTAGTTGTTTTTCCAGAGGTCCTGAGTTCAATTTCCAGCAACCACATGGTGGCTCACAACCACCTGTAATAGGATCTGGTGCCCTCTCCTGGTGTGCAAGTATACATGCAGGTAGAATACTGTATATATAATTAATAATAAATCTTTAAACAAAACAAAACAAAACAAAAAAACAAAGAAGGGCTGGAGAGATGGTTCGGCGGTTAAGAGCACTGGCTGCTCTTCTAGAGGTCCTGAGTTCAACTCCCAGCAACCACATGGTGGCTCCCAGCTATCTGTAATGGAATCTGATGTCCCCTTTGGCCTGCAAGCATGCAAACAGACATAACACTATATAAATAATAAAAATAAATCTTAAAAAAAAAAGAAAATTTGGGGTTGGAGAGATGGCTCAAAGGTTAAAAGCACTAACTGTTCTTCCAGGGGTCCTGAGTTCAATTCCCAGAAACCACATGGTGGCTCACAACCATCTGTAATGACATCTGGTGCCCTCTTCTGGATACTGTATACATAATAAATAAATAAATATTTTTTAAAAAAGAAAAGAAAATTTAAAGTATGTTTTGTTTGTTTTTAATTTGTGCTACTCTAACAAAAATTTCTATTTGTTGCCACTAAAGTCACGCCATCAGGATCAAGGAAACTGGAAGGAACGCAACTGAACTTTTCTCACCTCTCAAAGTGCAAAGAGAAGTAGCTGTGCTTCCACCCTGCTGGGGACCCTGCACATGCTCAGTCATCTGCCAACCTGGGGAAGAGATTTCTCTTCTCTAGACTCAGAAGAGTTCAGATGTCAAAGTTCTGTTCTGGAAGCCAAGCACCATCTATGGGAATGAGCACTGGCTTTCCCAGCAGCCCTGAGCTCTGGGGCTCTGCTAAGTGCACAGGGGACAATACTTACCTCACCAGACAAGGTATTCAAAATGTTTATGGATCATGGCAACATTTTTGTGCCTCAATAATAAACATAACAAACAACTAATAGTGAAGGGAGCTCAGAAACATCCTTCTAGATGTTTACTTGCTCCCGTAACAACAAACAATTAATAATGACTTTATGGAGTAAGTACAATGTACTAAATAAACAGTCATGGTTTTTTACAGATAGGGCACTTCACTTCATTTAGCCTTCACAGTAACCCTGAGGAAAGTGTTTTATCCCCATGACCTGACTGACCTCCGCATGAGCACTGTGGTATGCACACACGACCATCCCACACATATATACACACAATAGACAAAACAGTAGATAAATAAACACAATCATTTGAAGTAGTACTTTTAAGAAGGTGGCTTCCTATAGTCCAGGAGAGCAAATAAAGAAAACAAGCCCATTAACGCACTACATCTGGCAGTCTGAAGAAACAAAGACCGCCCATCTCCCCCGTCCTCATCTCTGCTTCCTGAAGTGACCACGTTCCCACTGATTGTTATATTAGGATGTCAAAATGTAATGACCCCTCCATAGCAAACTCACAGAAAACAGTGGACGCAGCTGGAGAACTTACTCAAGCAGGAAGGAAAGAAATCAGAGGCAGGAAGTGAAGCTTATCTAAAAACACAGAGTGTCACTGTACAATGTGTGAACGCCATAACCCCAGAGCACTTTAATCCAATGCTACCTTTGCCTCACCTGGAATTAAATTACTATGTATTGCTAAAATCTGGTTCCTAAACTTTCTCCATGTGTCTAACAAGTTCTACAACGGATATTGACTCTAATTTCTCTTTTGTTTAAAGAAGGGGGTGGGGTGGAGGCTATATAGTTCAGTGGTAGAGTGTTTGCCTTGACCAGTGTGAGGAGAGACAGTAAGAGGGAAAGCATGGCAGAGGAACAGAAGCAGAAAACAGAAAAAAGAGAGATTTCAGGGGGAGGGGGGAGAAGGGGGAAGAGCGGGAGAGGGGGGAGGAGAGGAGGGAGGGAGGGTGGGTGGGTTACAGGTCAATCGATCACACCTGAAGGAAAAGACATAAACTAACCCGGAAAGATAACATGTGGGAGAACTTGACCAGACTCAAATCTTAACACCAAGCAGCCTGTGGCAGGCAGAAATCTTAAATTCAGTAGTAAAACACGTACTCCGTTCACTTTTCAAGACCATCCAAAACAAAGTAAGCCAGTAAACCAACAGCAGACTGATGGATGAACAATTGCTCACAATATCAACATACACCAAGAAGAGAAAGAAAAACTAAGAAAATAAGTTGCTTGGGAGGCCTGCTCTCCAACAAAGCTGAGGAATAGAATGTAATGCATCTACACACACACACACACACACACACACACACACACACAAAAAAAAAAAAAAAAAACAGTACTTCTCAGGGCTAAGAGGTTGGACAGCACAAATAATTACAAAATGCCAAAGCAGTAACTTTACTCTCAATCCTGTGACCACCCTAGATAGTATTTTCTAATGAGAAAGGACCACAAGGTAACGTCAGGCTTGAGGATTCCCCTCACTCTCCCGGCTCACACCCCTGCCAGCCTGGGCTCTCCCACAAGAACCCCTGGAGAGTCCAAAGGGAAGACAAGAATGTTGGGCTAGGAGTCCAAGGGGTCGTCACTCAAGCAGCCAGCCATGCTGTTGGAGACCCCTGAGGAGTTCTGTAGAAAGCGGGAAGCGGCTGTGCAGATGGTCAGCCAAGGCCAGGCTGACAGCCAACCCCCTGCCCTCACACCGGGTCCCCGGACACCTCCCGGCTGAAGTTCCCCGCCCCCAGACCCCAGTCTGCACCCCACACCCAAGCCGGCCAGGCTCCTCTGAGAGACAGCTGCTCCAGCCTGGGCTACCCCCGACACCAGCCATCCCGCCTCGGGGGCGCCCCAGGCCGGCGGGATTCAGGGATCCGGATCTGGAAGGCTTTGGGTCCAATCCCCACTCCCCACAGCGTCCTGGACTCACCTCCCCGGCAGCTTGGCGCTCCTCTTCCAGAACTGCTTGCTGTTCTCAGAGGCCATCGCTCCGGCCCGGGGGAAGGCCCGGTCGGTGGGTCACGGGGGCGCCCCGTGACAGGCCCCCGGGACCCCGCAATCTAAGGGCCAGCTCAGGCCGCTTCCCCGCCGCCGGTCACCCGCTCTCAGCTCCTGGGGGCGCCATCTTGGATGTGGGCACTCCCCCCGCCCAGCTCCGTTACCATTGGTGGGCTGTGCAAGTCGGTGGACTGATGGACCAATGAGAACTCGGGATCCTATGGGCCGCTGAAGCCCCGCGGCTACGTCAGAGGCTGGGCACACAGGTGGGCCGGGGAGGCGGAGCTTAGATGGGCAGGAAGGCGGGGCTGAAAGTTCCTACTCAGTGGAAGCAGAGAACCAGGTAAAAAAAAATAAACGACCTATTGGGAAGAAGGAGATGAGACTGTCGCCTTTGATGGGCTGAGTTCTCGGTCTCTTGGGGGAGGGGGTAAGGATAATCATAACATCTTTATACAAAAAGCTTTAGCCTACAAATAAGGCCTCATGTGAAAACTGTAGACCATTTTTGAACGTCTCCCAACTCAATGGTACCCAGGGCTATCACTCCCCTTGTTTCCTTACGATCCCAGTTTCTTAGAAGATAGGTTTGACTACAGCCCAGAGTGGGTAACTGTTGCCTGAGTAGCAGTTAGCTCATCAGAACCTCCCTCTCTTCACGCTAACTGAACTCTATACTTTAAGTGATGTAATCCCTCCTTCGGGTCTTACTCTTTCTGATTATGAGGTTCCAGATACTGAGAAATCATGCTTAGGAAATATCACTTTTCCCTCCTAGTTCAGATTTCCAGGTACCATTTCCACTAAGGATGTCAGACATCTCCGTGGCACCAACGAGGAAAATGAAAGATACTGTCTTTCCCAATAGCCTTAACTCCCCTTATTAACAGATTATAAACCCTTTAGATTCACTTTTCAATATAATTTTGACTCAAAATGAGATCCAACTTATGCTGTCCCCTTTGGGTATCATGCTTATGTCTCCTCTTTTTGAGTGTTTCTGTCCTAGAACCATTTGGTGGGAAATGTGGGGAGGAAACTTCCTGCTCCAGAGAAGTTTTTCTTCAGATAAGGGACTGTGGACATGTACAAGTTGCTCATCCTATCCATTCCTCTACTACCAATCTATGGTTTCTAAATATTGAAATTTTTAATTTTTATTACATTTATTTGTGCATTGCAAATTCAAGTCCTCAGGCTTAACAGCAAACCCCTTTTACCCACTGAGACATCTTGCTGGCTAAAATTTTGGAGAATTCTTTTTTTTTTAAGATTTTTTTTTTTTTATTGTGTATACAGTATTCTATCTGCATGTATCCCTGCAGGCTAGAAGAGGGTACTATACCTCATTACAGATGGTTGTGAGCCACCATGTGGTTGTTGGGAATTGAACTCAAGACCTCTGGAGAGAGTCAATGCTCTTAACCTCTGAGCCATCTCTCCAGCTCCCTAGGAGAATTCTTAAGGATCCTTCCTCCCTCAGCTAAAGAAAGACCTTCTTTTATATGTTCTCCAGCAATATCTTTCTACATAGATATTACACCCAGTTTTCAAGCTTTTTTTTTTTTTTGCTTGCTAATTTTAAAATAATAAGCTTGTGGGCCTGGAGAGATGGCCCAGGGGTTAAAAGCATGGGCTGCTCTTGTGGAGGACCTGAGTTCTGTTCCTAGCACCAAAAACAAGTGGCTCACAACTGCCTGTAATTTCAGGTCCAAGGGATCTGACTGACACTCTCTGTGACTTATGTGGACATCACACGCATGGGATGAATACTCTCACACACAGAAACAAAAAATAATTTGTTAGAAGATTGATAGGGTTGGATGAAAAGACCCACTTCTCTGAAACTTCATTCTTTTATAGACTTGCAGTTTATCTGTATTTATTTTTGGTTTTTTGAGGCAGGGTTTCTCTGTATAGCCCAAGCTGTCCTGGAACTTGCTCTTCACGGAGATCTACCTACCTCTGCATCTCTGTGCTGGGATTAAAGTTGTGTGCCACCACCATCCGGCCTTTTCTGTCATTTTACCTGTCATTTTACACCAGTTCCTCGGGAAGTGGAGAGAGTTTTCTAGGCAGTGGCAAGAGTGGGAGGGGGAACCGAAGAGACTATGACTCCCCTTCTAAGGTCTCAAAACAAACAAAAGTTTGACTCCACCAGAGTTGACCTTGGGAAACCAATGAGTTTATTAGGCGCTTACAGAGCGTTTGAGGGGTTATAGTTAGGAGTGTGGGCAACCCTTCACAGCCACACTGGAAAGTCTGCATGGACCATGGATGCTTGCTTCCCCGTACCCACCCACATGGAGCCCCTTTCCCAGCCTGGTACTCTAGCCCCTCCTCAAGACCCCAAAGCTATGTTTAATTGGACAAAACTTTATACAAGTGACTGGGAGGATTATTGGAACCCTCAGGTCAGGATCCCATGGCCCTCCCCACCCCACCCCACCTTCTATGAGGAAATGTCAGCTACCAACAAGCCCATCTGTGATAATCCTTTGCAAACAGGTATCGTAGCTGAAGTCCTGAAGACGGTGGTTATTTGGCTCTCAGGACAGTGTTGTCAAGAGAAGAATACAGGGAAGTCTTGTTGGAATTAATGTTATTGCCTTTCTTTCTTTCCTTCTTTCTTTCTTAATATTTTATATGTATTTTTATTTTATGTGAATATTTTGCCTATATGAATGTACTGGAGTTATAGACAGTTGTGAGCCACCATATGGGTGCTGAGGATTGAACTTGCATCTTCTGGCAAAGCAGTCAGTTTGCTTAAGCACTGAGCTATCTCTCCAGGGTCCTTCATCTGTATTCTAAATGAACTTTTGCTGGCCTTGTTAACTTTAAAGAAGTTAATGTCACACTGTGAATGGTGGTACATGGCTGTAATTCTAGCACTTGGGGCTGAAAAAAAGGATTGCAAGTTCAAGGCCAGCATAGGCTAGGGCTACATAGCAAGATCTACTTAGGGGAGAAGGCAGGGCTAATGTCTGGTATGTGTGTGACATATGTATGTCCATGCATGTGCATGAATGAGCATGCATGTGGGTACACACACATGTGGAAGCCAAAGCTTGATAGCCTAGCACTGTCACCCAATATTTCAAACCTGGGTCTTTCCGCGAACCCAAAGCTCATTGGTTGCCTAGACTGTCCAGCCATTGAGATATCTATCCCCATTCTATCCCCCAACCCCACCCACCCCACCCACCTGGACCGAAACCTGGAACTGTGAAGACTCCCAAAGGACTCCCCAACACTACACACACACATACACACACACACACCAGCTTCTGAGTCTCACCAAATTGACATTTGAGATGAGGCATCATTCTTCCTGTTCTATCATTATTGTTTCAAGGCAGGACATCATGTATCCAGGCAGGCCTTGATCCTGCCTCCATCCACCTCCTAAGTGCTATTACTAAGGTGCCTGGCTCAGATGTTCCCTGTGGACTTGACATTTTACTATCTGGAAAGGAAAGGATAATCTGTGTACTTTGACTCAATTTCGAGAATTTGTTCTTAAAAATCTTTTATGAAACGTTAAATAGCACTGGTTCTCAAGGGGCATGTTTAACATTGTTCAACTCAGAAATGGTCTTCGTTCTTTCCATTTAATCCAGGTTACTACCCAAGATTTCTTCCAAAAGAAAAGCCTTGGGCTCCTGATGGTAATATTTTAAATAATAGGTGAGAGGGGGGAGCCAAGAATATTAAACCCCTTATCCCCACCCTCACCACAGGCACCCTAATCTAGACCAATTGTACCCCTTTTGTTTTATTTATTTATTTATTTATTTATTTATTTATTTATTTATTTATTTATTTGGAGATAGAGTTTCTACTATGTAGTCCTGGCCAGCTTGGAGCTATATACAGCCCAGATCGGCTTCAGACTCTCAGATCTATTTGCCCCTGAGTGCTGGGATAAGATATGTACACAGCCATGCCCAGCCACTGATGTCTACTGGAGACTGGACCCTGTGTATACCCTGTGCATGCCAGACACCTCAGCTGCACCCTATGGCAGACTTTTATTTCCCCTTGCTGCATTTTAGCTCCTTCGGATCCTATTCTTCCCACAGAAGCCAAGGAGCCCTTTAAAATGTAGGTCACATCATGACCCCCTGTGCAAAGCCTTACAGGAGCTCATATCATACTTGGCCCTGAATCCAAACTTCTGACCCAGACATGATTGCACATGCCTGTGAGAATGAGAGGGGGCAAGAGGTAAACTATGCAGTTCAAGGCCAGCCTGGGATACATGAGACTCTGTGTGTGTCTCTGTGTCTGTCTGTCTGTGTTCCTCTGTGCCTGTGTGTACCTATGTTTGTGTCTCTGTATTTATATGCTCCTCACCTCTCACCATGTAGGTCCTGGGACTCTTATCTCAGGTCCTCACACTTGGTGACAAGTCCCTTTACCTGCTGAGCCATCTTGCCAGCCCCAGACAGAGACGTCTTAAGGACGCAGTGTGTTTTGGTTCCACTCACTCAGCCCCCAGGCTCATTTGACCCCCTTCCTTGCGCTCCTCTTCCAAGCACAGCCTGGTCTTTGCTGACTGTTGAACACTCTAAGCATGTCCCTAAGATAAGGTCTTTGCTGGGTTCCAAAGTCAACTTACTCTCTTGTGGCTTTCGATAGCCCCAAGCTCCTTCAAACTGGTCGGCCCACCCTAAGCGCTCATCTTACGGGGAGAGGCCTCCTCCACTCTGCTTTTTCAGCCATCCAACATTGAAGAGCTCATCACAGCTCAGGTGCTTACTAAATTCTCAGTGAGTGTGAAGATCAGAAGGATAAATGGTTGGTGTCTTTAGATTTATGTTGTTTTGCACATTGTGTGTGTGTGTGTGTGTGTGTGTGTGTGTGTGTGTGTGTGTGTGTGTGTGTGCCTCCACACCCCTGGAGCCCCTGGAGGCCAGAGGTATCAGAGTCCCTTGGAACCAGAGTTACATACAGGTAGTCATGAGGCATTGATGTGAATGCTGGGAACTGAACCTGAGTCCTCTGCAAGAGCAGCAGATGCTCCCACCATCTGTGCTCACACAAGCTTATATTAGGTCCTTTAAAAGGACAAATTGGGCTGGTGAGGATGACTCAGGGGATATAGGCACATGCTGCCATTCTCCATGACTGGAATTCAACCCCTGAGACCCACATAGCAAAAAGAGAGAACCCATTCCTCAGGGCTCCACTCTGACCTCCCAAAACACAGACACAAATAAGAAGTCTTTAAAGGGCCAGACTATGAACACTTTAGGCCTTTAGACCCCCCAGGCTCTGCTGAACAGCCCCTGCAACTCGGAGGCTGCTTAGTCCATTTTAAGGTAAAATAGCAAGGCTAATTTATTTATTTACCAGGCCAGGCAATGGTGGCATAGGCCTCTAATCCCAGCACTAGGGAGGCTGAGGCAGGCAGATCTCTGTGAGTTTGAGGCCAGCCTGATCGGTAGATCAAGTTCCAGGATATCCAGGGCTACACAGAGAGAGACCATGTTTCAAAAAAACCAAAAAAAAAAAAAAATAGTATTTACCATAAACACTAAAATTGGAACTTTCTGACATTTTCACACATCACAAAATATTCTCTCAGTTTCCTCAACAATTTTTAAACGTAACAGCCATGTTTAGCTCACAGGCCTGACACAGCAGATTCCATAACCATAGCATATGATGAGAAGATTGAGGTACAGCCCTGGCGGCTCTCACCTCTCCGATCTTGCTCTCCTTCCCTTCTGCATAGGAAGCCTCCATGCTAAATTAGCATCTACACAGTGCAGACTACTACATATGTGTGTATGCAGAAACAACACGTTTCTTGTGTTTTGAAACTTTATAAATAGCATCACGCTGTACATATGCTCCAGCACCTGGCCTCTTTCCCTCAACAGCCTGCTAATACATGGAGTTCAAGTTTATTCCTTATAATGGCATATACGGCCGTGCGTAAATACATCTTCATTTCCTTGCCAATGGTTTTTCCTGTGAACAACAGCCCTTCATAGGCAAGGTTTGTTGTTTTCTTTTGCTTTGTTTTTTCTTAACAACAACAAAGAAAAAGATGCAGTTTTATTTATGTGTATGTATCTGAGTGTGTGTGTGTGTGTGTGTGTGCATACCTACAGAGGCCAGAGGGGGCATCAGATGCCTAGAGATGGATTTATAGACAATTGTGGGCTACCTGATGTGGATGCTAAGAACCTATTTGGAATTCTTTGGTAAAGCAGCAACTGCTTTCTGTGACTTGAGAGGAAGTTAAAGATAAGTGTGGGCCGGTGAGATGGCTCAGCTTGTTGCTAAGCCTGATGATCAGAACTAGCTCTCCAGGAACCCTCATGGTAGAAGGAGAGAACTGACTAATGTGGGCTGTCCTCTGACCACCATGTAGCACTTGGACACCCTCCCCTATCGTGCACACACACACACACACACACACACACACACACACACACACAATTAAATAACATAATTTTTTAGGTCTTAGAATATCAGGATTCCCCTTAATTTTTTTTTTTAAAAAGGAAGGAATGAATGAAAAGCTAGGCAGTCAAAGGGTCTCCATCTCCCCTTCCTCTTTGTACTACCATCCTCTTCTTCTTCCTCCTCCCTGACCCCACTATTGTTCTGTTTTGGTTTTTTAACAACCTACCATACAAGCCCTTTTCCTACGCATAGAGAACTTCCCAGGCTCTGAAATCGAGGAGAACAGAGTCTAGCAGTCACAAGTACAAGCAGCTCATTTCTCCCCAGTGCTGGAGGCTGCAGTGTGTGTGTGTTTCCTGCACCTACGCTAGGCCCAGCTCTGCCAGATGTGGTTCACACCAAGCTCCTGCCATTCCATTTTCCTCCCTCCTTGGGAACTAAGTCTGGGTGAGAGTCTAGGTGCTGTCGATGAAACGCTCCTGCCCTAGATTTTGAGTCAGAAAGTTACAAAGCAAACAGAACAACAAATAAACAAACAAACAAACAAGAAGAATGATCCCGGGAAGCAGGGACAGCTCTTAGGATCTGGTGCCAAAGAACTCAGTATAACTACAGAGTCACGTGTCTTTGGTGGCCCAGCTCCACGGTGCACCACTGGCCAGCACCTTGGTCATCTACAAGCATGAATGGCCTCTCCTCTTCCCTTGGAGGCCTCCTCTTTCTGGCTCCAGGCTCCCCTTTACAACTGCTTTTGACATTAGGAATTTAGTGAACACTACACAAACATTACATAAAAAGGAACTTGTGTAACTGGGTTTGCTGTCACCCACAGCCATGAGAGCCTGTCTAGGCTGGCCTGCTATGCGTAAGAGGATGTGGAACTGGGCCAAGCCCCTATAAGCGAGCCCAGCTGGGGCCATGCTAGGTCAGCCAACAGACAGTTGAACCTCCAGTGTATGAATGAGCTCAACCAAAATCCACAGAGCTTCCTGGCCAACTGACAATCCATCCCAGACACTGGTGAGTCCAGCTGAGATCAGCCCAGCTCAGCCAGCCTCAAGATAAGCTGAACTCCACAGATGTGTCAACTAAAGACACCATCATTTAAATAAACTGCTGAGGCCTGCGGTTGACCATGTGACATTGTGCTAGATCTTCTCTTTCCCCTTGTATTGAAAATAGGTTTTTTTTCCTAACATGATATACCCTGATCATGGTTTCCCCTCCTTCTCCTTGTTCCTATCCTACACCCACCCCCAGCCTCCCATCTGGATCCAATCCCCTTCTGCCTCTCCTCTAAGGAATAATAATAAAATACAATATAAGATAAAAACCAAAAACTATTGAAATTAGACAAAACAAACAGAAGAAAAAGAGCCCAAGAGAAGGCACAAAAAACAGACCCACTCATTCCCATGCTCGGGAAACCCATAAAACACTAAACTGGAAGCTATAATCTATACACAGAGGATGTGGTACTGACCCGTACAGGCCCTGTGGGTACCTCTCCAGTCTCTGAGTTCATATGACCTCTGATCATGATGATTTAGAGGGCTTTGTTTTCTGAGTGTCCTCCATCCCTCTGGCTCTTTCCATCTCCTCCCTAAGCCCTGAGGAGAGAGATTGGATGGAGACCTCCCATTCAGGGCTCAGTGTTCCAAGGTCTCTCATTCTCTGCATACCATCTGGCTTTGGGGGGTGTTGCTGTATGTGTTCCCATCTGCTGCAGGAAGAAGCTTCTCTGATGATGGCTGAGCAAGGTATTGTTCTATGAGTATAGCAGGATGTCATTGTCATTTTAGTGCTATTCTTTTTCCTTTAGACCAGTAGTAGCTGGTCTTACCCTAGGTCTCTGGACTATCTAGTGCCAGTACTACCACAAGCAGTGGTAGGTATGGTTCTGTCTCATGAAGTGGGTCTTAATTCCAATCAGATATTGGGTGGTTTCTTGCACAAGCCTTGTACCACCATTGCAGGCAAGGACACCATTGTCAACTCAAGGGCTTGTGGCTGGATTGGTGTTTATGTTTCTCTTTTGGTAGTGTGGAGAGTACCTTCCTGTACCAAAGACATTAGAAGGTGGAGGTGGGAACTCTATGCAGGTACCAGCTTGACTTTCTTTGTTCAGTGAGACGTATAGGTGTTGTCTTCATCAATTCAGCCTTGCCTTCAGATCGTGAAGAGCAGCCTATAGTCTTGGCAACAGCCTGGATTGTTTGGGGGATTTCCATGGGACTCCTTTGGCCAACAATTCAATTAAATGTAGCCTTTTCCTGGGACTGGAAGCTTCATCTGGTCATGAGATGGCTGGTTGGGATTCTGTCTTCCACATCTTTTGTCAATTTCAGCTAAATGGCCTCATGCATGTGTATATTTTAGGAAGTTTCTACTGTATTAGGCTTCCCTCTTTACCCCTCAAGTGGTCCTTAACTTTACCTGTCTCCACCTTCTCCCCCTCCTCCCTCCCCCTCCCTCCTTGGTCCTTCCATTCTAGCCTCTCCCATCCATCCATAACTATCTGTTCTGCTTCCCTTTCCTAGTAGGATGTTTGCCTCCCCCGCCCCAGGTTTTACTCTATATCTACCCTCTGTGGTCTATGAATTGTAGCTTGGGAATCATGGATTTAATAGCTAATATCCACATATAAGTAAATATATACCATATTTCTTTTTCTGGTTCTGGGTTACCTCACTTAAGATGATTTTTTTTCCTAGTTTCATCATTTACCTGTGAATTTTATTTTTTTAACAGCTGAATAATACTCCGTTGTGTAAATATATCACATTTTCTTTATCCATTCTTCTATTGAGTGATATCTAGGTTGTTTCCTGTTTCTGACTTTTTTTAATATTTATTTTTATTTTATGTGAATTGGTGTTTAGCCTGCATGTGTAACTGTAAAGGTGTCAGATCTTGGAATTACAGACAGTTGTTAGCTGCCATGTGGATGCTGGGAATCGAACTCAGGTCCTCCGGAAGGACAGTCAGTGCTCTTAACCGCTGAGCCATCTCTCCAACCCTATTTTTTTTAAAGATGTATTTATTTATTATGTGTACAACATTCTGGTGTACGTTTGCACACCAGAACAGGGCACCAAATCTCATTACAGATGGTTGTGAGCCACCATGTGGTTGCCGGGAATTGAACTCAGGACCTCTGGAAGAAGAGTCAGTGCTCTTAACTCCTGAGCCATCTCTCCAGCCCCACTTCTGGCTTTTATAATTAGAGCAGCAATAAACATGGTTGAACAAATATCTCTGTGATAGGATGAAGTCCTTTGGGTGTTTGCCCAAGAGTGGTATAGCTGAATCTTGAGACTGATCAGTTCCCATCTTTCTGAGGAGCCACCACACTGATTTCCACAGCGGTTGTTTGCATTCCCACCAGCAATGGATGAGCAGCCCCCTTGCTCCACATCCTCACCAGCATGAGCTGTCTATCTTAGTTGCTGTTTCTTTTCTTTTTTTTTTTTTTTTTAAACTTTGTTTTTATTTATTTGCCTTGGTGTTTGCCTGGAACTGGAACTACAGACAGTTGTTAGCTGCCATGTGGGTGCTGGGAATTGAACTCAGGTCCTCTGGAAGAGCAGGCGGTGCTCTTAACCGCTGAGCCATCTCTCCAGCCCCTTAGTTGCTGTTTCTATTGCTGCAACAAAACATCACAACCAAAAAGCAAGTTGGGGAGAAAAGGGTTTGTTTGGATTACACTTCCACATCACTGTTCAACATTGAAGGAAGTCAGGAGGAGAACTCAAACAGGGCAGGAGCCTGGAGGCAGGAGCTGATGCAGAGGCCATGGAGGGATGCTGCTTACTGGCTTGCTTCCATGGCTTGCTCAGCCTGATTTCTTATAGCACACAGGACCAGCCCAGGGTGGGCTGGGCCCTCTCCTCCAACAGTCACTAACTGAGAACATGCCTTATGGGGGCATTTCCTCAACTGAGGCTCCTTCCTCTCTGATGACTCTAGCTTGTGTTGACATAAAAACAACCAGTACACTGCCATGTTTCCTGTGTTTATAGGTTCTTTACATAAAAAAAATCAGGTGTTCACAGGTGGTTAGGTTTATATCTTGGTCTTCAATTTTATTCTTTTGATCAACATGTCTGTTTTTTGTGCCAATACCATTCTGTTTTGATTACTATAGCTCTGTAGTAGAACTTGAAATTGGGAATTGGGGATGGTGATACCTTCTGCAGTTTTATTGTTATTATTATTATTATTATTATTCATGACTGTTTTAGCTATCCTGGGTTTTATGTATGTATATGTGTATTTTGATATAAAGCTGAAAATGGTCCTTTCAAGATCTGTAAAGAATCATGTTAGAATTTTGTCAGGGGTTGCATTGGTTTCTGTAGATTGCTTTTGGTAGGATGGTCATGTTTACTATATTAATTCCTCCAATCTATGATCATAGGATATCTTTCCAAACCCACACATCATAATCCCCGTCAGATATTGCCACTCCCTACTGACATTCATATATATGAGCGTAAGGGGAGGGCATTCCTATCCAACCTGGACAGATAGCAGTGAGCAGTGTTTGTTGATTCCTGTTATTTTGTTGTTGTTGTAGTGGTGGTGGTGGTGGTGGTGGTGTGTGTGTGTGCATGTGTGTGTGTCTGCATGTGCATGCATGCACGTGCACTTCCTCCCTTTTGATTTGCTGGTCTGGCCTTATTTATTTCTTGTGTTTTCATAGCTGTAGTTACCCTCTTTAGGTTGGAGTTTTCCTTCTAGCCACTTCTGTAGAATGTGATTGTAGATAAATATTACCTAAATTTGGTTTTATCATAAGAATGTCTTGGGGCTGGAGAGATGGCTCAGCGGTTAAGAGCACCGTCTGCTCTTCCAGAGGACCCGGGTTCGATTCCCAGCACCCACATGGCAGCTAACAACTGTCTGTAGTTCCAGTTGCAGGCAAACACCAAGGCAAATAAATAAATAAATAAAGTTAAAAAAAAAGAAAGAAAGAAATGAGATTATCATTAAAAAAAAAAAAGAATGTCTTATTTTCTCCATCTATTGTGGTTAAAAGTTCTAGTGGGGATAGCAGTCTGGGCTGACATCTGTGGTCTCTTTGAATCTGCAGCACATCTGTCTAAACCCTTCTGGCTTTTAGAGTCTCCATTTAAAAGTCTCCATTGAGAAGTAAGGAAATAGAGCCTGGTGCAGTAGTGTATGCCTTTAATCCCAGCACTTAGGAGGCAGAGGCAGGCAGGCTTCTGTGAGTTCCAGGACAGCCAAGGCTGTTATACAAAGAAACCCTGTTTTGGGGCACAGGACAAGCTGGGTGTAATTCTATAGGTATACCTTTATATATTATTTGGTATTTTTCCTTTTCAGCTTTTAATATTCATTATTTGTTCTGTACAGTTAATGTTTTGATTATGTTCTGAGGAGACTTTCTTTTTTTTTTTTTTAATAAAAAAAATTGTATTTACTTAGAAGCATTCAGAATGTCAACAAAACAGCTGCAATTTTTTTTTGCAATTACAGAGTGGTATTCAGTTAACAGAACAACAATTATCTTCGTATAAGCTGCAGAGACAACTGATGGGAGAAAAAAAAAAAAAAACAAAAACAAAAACAAAAAAAAAACTACCGTCCCCATATATAACTAATTTGTGCTGTGCACCAACAAGAACCTGCTTTAAATTTCCATGCCAATTTACAACCCCCAGACTGTACCAGGCAAGGTTAGTGGCTATTGAAAATACCACCAGGACAGGGCTATCTAAAGACACATTCGGTAGTGTGTTAACTATACAAAAAAA
>PVIH01025588.1:0-20376 GCA_004025045.1 Sigmodon hispidus
TCTTCAATTTCTTTCTTCAATGATTTAAAATTTTTGTCAAATAGGTCTGTTACTTCTTTGGTTATAGTTACTCCAAGGTATTTAATACTATTTGCAGCTAAAATGAAGGGTAATGTTTCCCTTATTTCTTTTTCTGCTCTTCTATCTTTAGCGTATAGAAGGGCTACTGATTTCTTTGAAGGTGTTTATCAGCTGTAGCTGTCCCAGTGTTTTTACTGGGACAGCTGTGCAATCTCTGTTCTTAAAAGCACTTGTTGCAGAACACAGCTTTTAACAGCATCACCAGTGAGAAATTTTTCTATCATTAACTATGTCACAAAGGTGGTACAATAACTTCTTTGTCTCTTTTCTGAGAGATGAGAAAATTGAAGGCCAGTGAAATAAACTTGTCCCATCTGTACAGATGCAAATGGACTATAGGAACTCACTGGGATGCAAGGGCATTGACCATGGATCCTCATAGTGCATGGACTCTACTGCAGTCTTCTTCCTTCTGTATGCAAGGTGCCTTTTATGTAAACCTCCTTTGCTCCTTGTCAGTAGTTTTGTAGGATGTATAACATTCTTCTATCATAATCTATATTGGTTAGTAATGGCTTAAATTGATCTTGGTTTGTTTTATACAACTCAGGTTCTGGGAAGGGGCCACCTATGGGCTTCTTCATTGGTATTAGAAGTTATCATCTTTAACTCCTCACCTATATTATGATCATGCAAGGGACATTGTGTGCACACTTATATGCTTCCCAACTTGCGAAGATATGTGAAAAGACAATGAGGTAATGTTCTGGGGCTTTATTCTAAAGAAATACACCAAGAACAGTGATCATCCCATGAGTTTGCCTTTTATCCTATTTATATATTTCACAGACCAGTGGGCACAGTCTTCTGGGAAATCAAGCTTTTTTTTTTTTTAAACCCAACTCATTGCTTTTGTAATTAAAATCAAGAAAGACAAAGGATATTGTTGTTCGAAAATTTCTTTTGGCAATATTGTATGCCAATTATCTATACATATGAGTCTTTCATGGTAGAATAGATCCAGGTCATATTTCTTCGAATTCTGGAAGCAGTGCTGTACCTGGAATATTGTAGAAACAATAGCAATGTACTGAATGAATGACAATGTTTCCGCACTTCTGGCTGGGTTTTGAGATTCTCCATGCAGATTTCACTGCAAATCTCTTTATAGTATTGAATGTCCTTTCAGGAATTGAAAAAAAAGATACACAGTGCCTGAGGAAATAACTTCTATATTTACTGAATTAGAAATGCCAGAGGAACAACTCAAACATTGTTCCCAAATGAATGCACTCCACATTACTCCTTAAGAAAGGATCACAAATGAGACAACTAGTCTGCTGACTGGAACAACTAGAAATGGGAGCTGGAAGCAGAGATGAGCCCTAGGCAGCCAGTGTGCTAGATGCTCTTTTATATATACTCCACAGTGTAACATGTTTCACTGTTAGGGCCAAGCTTGAGGCTGTGCCATGCTTTCCAGGGAAAACATCCATTAAGATTTTATCTGAAAGAGCAATAGATCTATTATTGTTAATCTCTTGGTCTGAAGTGTTCATCTATCAATACACTGGACAAGGACAACTTGAAGAGAAAAATGTATGTGTTGATGAACCATCTGTGGAAGTCTAGTTTTGCCAAGCAGTTTTGAAGTGGTAAGACAACAGTCCAGGTATGAGCCTTATTAGGTTTTTTCTAAGTGTCCTTGGTATTCTTTGATTTTAAAAAAAACTGGCTTGTATTGACATGGAATTGGAAAAACTCCAGGCCTTCATGCTTCCCCGACTACCAGCTCCATCATCTTCTCAGGGTCAAAGGTAACTTCTCACTGAAAAGTCTCTGTCTTCATAAGGATATACAGAAGCCCTAGACAAATATTCTTTTTAATTTTTTTATTTTTTTTATAGGGACATTAGAGCTGATTTATTTACAGTTCTGATGTATACTGAATGAATATATGTGGAGAATTATTAGAGTTGTAAAGTTTGTCCAACATTGGCTGTTTACAAGTGCCAAGTCCAATAATCTTTCCATGGGGATAGTTGCCTCAGCAAATTTTAGGATATCATTTTTTCTTACTGCTGAGTAGTGCTCCATTGTGTAGATGTACCACAGTTTGTTAACCCATTCCTTAGTTTAGGGGCAACTAGGTTGTTTCCAGGTTCTTACTATTACAAATAATGCTGCTATGAACATAGTTGAGGTAATGCCATTGGAGTGTGACTGTATGTCTTTTGGGTATACACCTAGAAGTGGTATTACTGGATCTTTGGGGAGATTGATTCCCAGTTTTCCGAGAAACTGCCATACTGCATTCCAGAGTGGCTGAACTAGCTTACACTCCCACCAACAATGGAGGATTGTTCCCCTTGCTCTGCAACCTCTTCATCATAGGCTATCATCTGTGCCTTTTATCTTAGTCAATCTGACAGGTGTCAGGTAGTGTCTTAAAGTTGTTTTGATTTGCATTTCTCTGATGGCTAAAGATGATGAGCACTTTTTCAAGTGCCTTTTAGTCATTGGTAATTCTTCTGAGAATTCCCTTTTTAGTTCTGAACCCCATTTCTTGATTGGGTTATTCAAGGTTTTGGGCTCTAGATTCTTGAGTTCTTTATATATCTTAGAGATCAATCCTCTATCACTTGTAGGGTTGGTGAAATCTTTTCCCACTCTGTAGGCTGTTGTTTTTGTCCTGTTGACAGTGTCCTTGGCTTTATAGAAGGTTTATAGAAGTTTCAGGACATCCCACTTAGTGATTGTTGTTCTTAGTGTCTGTGCCGCTGGTGTTATACTATAGAGCTACAGTAACAAAAACAGCCTGGTACTGCCATAAAAACAGACTTGTGGATCAATGGAATAGAATTGAGGATCTGGGCATTAACCCCAAAACCTATGAACACCTGATCTTAGACAAAGAGGCCCAAAATATTCAATGGAAAAAAGACAGTACCTTTAACAAATGGTGTTGGCATACATAGCAGATTGGTAGACAATAGAAAAATGCAAATGGATCCAAGCCTGTCACCCTGCACAAAACTCAAATCCAAGTGGATCGAAGACCTCAACATAAACTCAGCCACTCTGAACTTAATAGAAAAGAAATTGCGAAATATCCTTATACAAATTGGCACAAGTGACCACTTCCTAAATATAACTGTGGTACATCTACACAATGGAGTACTACTCAGCAGCAAGAAAAAATGATATCCTAAAATTTGCAGGCAAATGGATGGATTTGGAGAATATCCTCCTGAGCGAGGTATCACAAACCCAGAAAGATAATCAGGGGATGCACTCACTCATTAGTGGACTCTAAAAAAAAAAAAAACAAAAACAGCAAAGCATGTCCAAGCTGCAAACCACAACCACTGAACAGCTTGGGATCTGAAACACTTTGGACTGACACCTTAGATCCTACTACCTCTAGAGGAACACCTGACTCAGTCTTGATTTGGGGAAAGGAAACTGGATCTGCCAGGAGTGGAGGCTGAACTAAGCAATGTTGGGACCTGGGGACCTCCTGCTGTTGATGGGGAGGAGATGGGGAGATGTGGAGAAGGGAGAGTGGAGAGTGACTGGAGGCGGTAGGAAGGGGGAGAGACCTTGAATAAGGATATACAGGGATAGAAAATGTGACTTTATTCATATTAAAAATTTAAAAAAAGAAAGTAAGTCTGAGTTCTGCTAGACAAACTCAGGTGGCTGCTTTGCTCTTGGGAACCATGAATAGACACTGTATAAAAGTTCTGCATTTCACAATGACAATTCCTCACACTGAAGCAATTTGGTTCCTACCACTACAGTAACTTGTTTTATTAGAATTTTCCCTCCTGGTAATGAGTTTTTATGAACCCTGACATCCTTAATTGACTACTAAACTTACTTTCCTGATTGGACCAAAGAAGTTGCTTTCCAGTTTCTTTTCCCTCTCTGTCCACTTGGGAACAGATGGTGGGCACTCTGCTGGCCCTCAGCCAGCCTCTTAAGCAATAAAGCCTGTGCTCTCTCTGGAAAAAAAGAAGATGATCTTGTGGATTTTTTCCTTTCAATTTGTTTATATAATATATGACATTTATAATTTTTTATATGTTGAACCATCCCTGCATTTCTGGGATGAAGCCTACTTGATCATGATGGATAACTTCTTTTTTTATATGTTGTTGTAATAGGTTTGCCAGAATTTTGTTGAGTATTTTTGCATCAATGTTCATGAGGGAGATTGGTCTGTAATTTTCTTTCTTTGTTGAATCTTTTAGTGGCTTGGGTATCAGGGTGATTGTGGATTCAAAAAAAGTGTTTGTCAGCATTCCTTCAATTTCCACTATATGGAACAGTTTGATGAGGGTTGGTATTAGTTCTTCTTTTTAATGTTTGATAGAATTCTGCAGTAAAACCATTGGACCTGGGCTTTTTTTACTTGGGAAACTTTTAATAACATCTTCAATTTCCCTTTGTGTCATAGGTCTGTTTAGGTCTCTAATTTGTTCATGAATTAATTTTGGTAATTGGTAATTGTCCATTTCTTTTGGGTTTTTCAATTTAGTAAAGTATAGATTTTCAAAGTATGACCTGATAATTCTTTTAATTTCCTGGGGTTCTGTTGTTATATCCCCCTTTTCATTTCTGATTCTGTTAATTTGAATATTGTCTGCCTTTTGGTTAGTTTGGATAAGGGTTTGTCTCTTTTGTTTTGTTCACTTACTCAAAGAACCAACTTTTTGATTCATTGATTTTTTTTTGTATGGTTCTCTTTATTTCTATTGTACTGATTTCAGTCCTAAGTTTGATTATTTCCTATTGTCTACTACTTCTAGGTGTTTGCTCCTAATTGTTCTAAAGCCTTCAGCTGAATTGTTAGGTCTCTTGTGTGAACTTTCTCTTGTTTTTTTATATGGGCACCTAGTGCTTTGAATTTTCCTGTTAACACAGCTTTCATTGTGTCCCATAAGTTTGAGTATGTTGTGGATTCATTATCATTAAATTCAATAAATTCTTTTATTTCTTTCTTAACCTCTTCCCTGCCTCAGAGGTGGTTCAATATAGAGATGTTCAGTTTCCATGAGTTTGTAAACTTTCTGTGATTTTTTTCTTTTATTAAATTTATTTTGAATATAGTCATATTGTTCATCTGTGTATATCCTTGTTCAAGGTCCCTTCCCCCCCTTCCAGTCACTCTGTCTTCTCTACATCACTTTATCTCCTCCCCAGCAAGGGCAGGAGTTCCCAAGGTCCTAATTCAGCATCCACCCGTGGCAGATCTGCTTTCCTCACCGGAAATCAAGACTGGATCAGGTGTTTCTCTGGAGGGAGTGGTTTTCAAGGTGCCTGTCCAAGGTGTTTCACATTTCAAACTGATCATTGTTTGTGGTTTGCAGCTTGCACATGCTTTGCTGTTTGCTTTTTTGTTTAGAGTCCACTAATGAGTGAGTTTTGTTATTGTTGAATTCTAACTTTAGGCCTGATATGATACAAGGCGTTACTCCCATTGTTTGTATCTATTAATATTTGCCTTATGACCAAGTATGTGGTCAATTTTAGAGAAAGTTCCATGGGGTGCTGAGAAATATGTATATTCCTATGTGTTCAGATGAAAGCTTCTGTAAATATCTATTAAGTCCATTTGCATCATAACATCTGTTAGACCCTTTATTTCTTTGTTAAGTCTTTGTCTGGTTGACCAATTCAAGGGTGAAAGTGGAGTATTGAAGTCTCCCACTATTAGAGTGTGATATTTGATGTGGAAGAATTACGAATGACTGAAAGGCACCTGAAAAAGTGTTCATCATCATTAGCCATCAGAGAAAAGCAAATCAAAACAACTTTGAGATACCACCTGACACCTGTTAGATTGGCTAAGATAAAAGACATAGAGGACAGCCTATGCTGGAGAGGATGCAGAGCAAGGGGAACACTCTTCCATTGTTGGTGGAGTGTAAGCTTGTTCAGCCACTATGGAATGCAGTATGGCGGTTTCTCAGAAAACTGAGAATTAATCTCCCCAAGGACGCAGCAATACCGCTTCTGGGTGTATACCCTAAAGATGCACAGTCACACTCCAAAGGCATTAGCTCAACTATGTTCATAGTAGCATTATTTTTAATAGTAAGAACCTGGAAACAACCTAGATGTCCCTCAACTGAAGAATGGATTTACAAACTGTGGTACATCTACACAATGGAATACTACTCAGCAGTAAGAAAAAATGATATCCTAAAATTTTTTGGCAAATGGATGGATTTGGAGAATATCATCGTGAGCGAGGTATCACAAACTCAGAAAGATAAGCAGGAGATGTACTCACTCATTAGTGGACTCTAAACAAACAAACAAACATGAAAAAAGCAAAGCATGCCCAAACTGCAAACCACAACCACTGAACAGAATGGGATAAGAAGCACCTTGGACTGACTCCTTCGATCCCACTCCCCCTAGAGGAACACCTGACTCAGTCCTGAGGTTGGGGGGAGAAAACTGGATTTGCCAGGAGTGGAGGCTGAACTAAGCAATATTGGGACAGTGGGACCATGGGACTGCCTGCTGCCTACCCAGGGAGGGTATGGGGAGTTGTGGAGAAGAGAGAATGACCTGATGTGTTGGGAGGGGAAAGGACCTTGAATAAGTATAGAAAGTGTGACTTCTTTGTTCATAATAATAAAAAAAGAAAAAAAATAGTGTTTCTTTTACATATGAAAGTGCCTTTATATTATGGGCATAAATAAACAGGATTGAAATTGCATCTTTATTGATTTTTCCTGAGATGAATAAATAATGTCTGTCCTGGTCTCTTTTGATTGATTTTAGTTTGAAGTCTATTTTGTTGGTATTAATATAGCAACAAAAGCTTGTTTCTTAGGGCCATTTGATTGAAAAGTCTTTTCCCATTCCTTTACTTTCAGTCTGTGTTTGTCTTTGGAATTGAGGTGTGTTTCTTGAATGGAGCATAAGACTGGCATTTGTTTTTTATCCATCATGTTAGGGAGTGTCTCCTTATAGGTGAGTTAAGTCCATTGATGTTAAAGGATATTAATGACCACTGATTATTATTTCCTGTTATTTTTGCTGATAGCTTGCATGTATTTCCTTTCTTAGGTTTTTTTTCCCTGTTTGATTATTGTTTGTGGTTTCATGGGTGTATCTGGATTCCTTAGGTTGGAATTTTCCCTCAAATGCTTTCTGTAGTGCTGGACTTGGTGGAGAGGTATTGTTTCAACTTGTCTTTGTCATGAAATATCATACTTACTCCACCTATGGTGATTAATAATTTTGCTGGGTAGAGTAGTTTTGTGTCTGTATAATTTTTGACCAGGATCTTCATGCTTTCATTGTTTTCATTGAATTGTCTTGTGTTATTCTGATGGGTCTGCTTTTATAGATAGGTTGGTCTTTTTCTTTGCAGCTCTTGATATTTTTTCTTTGTTCTGTATGGTTTTTGGCTTAATTATTGTAATGCGAGCAGAATTTTTTGGGGGGTCTGTTCTATTTGGTGTTCTGTAAGCTTGTATCTTTATAGGCATTTTCTTCTTCAAGTTAGGAAAGTTTTCTTCTATGATTTTATTGAATACATTTTCTGTGCCTTTGAGCTGGTATTCTTTTCCTTCTCTATTCCTATTATTCTCAGGTTTGGTCTTTTCATGGTGTCCCAAATTTCCTGTACGTTTTGGTGTTATGTTTTTTTTTGGTTTTGGTGTTTTCTTGGAATGATTTGTTTATTTCCACTATTGAGTCTTCCACTCCAAAAATTCTCTCTTCCATCTCTTGGATCCTGTTGCTTATACTTGTATCTGTAGTTCCATATTGTTTCTTCAGATAATCTATTTCATTTTTTGCTTTGTTTTATTCCTTCTTTATTGTTTGTAATTCAGTTTTTAGTTCCTGGAATTATTCTTCCATTTGTTGGATTTTTCTTTTTTGGTTTTCCTTCAAGGATTTGTTCATCTCTTCCAATTTTTTATTTTTTTCTTCTATTTCCTTCAGGGACTTTTTTCCTATTCTTTTTTAAGGCTTCTATAATCTTTATAATGATGTGTGTATTGCTGTTTCCTCTTCATTACTCTGCTCAGGTCTTGGTGTTGTAGAGTCATCAGCTTCTTCTGGTGGTGCCTTGTTTTCTTTATATTGTTATATATATTCTTTCACTGACATCTGCTCATTGCTTGCTTGGTTCACTCTAGTCAGGTCTTAGTGCGATCCTAGTCCGTTGTGGCTACAGGGGTTTAGTTCTCCTGTCTGCTCTGGAGTCTGCACAATTTCTTGCTCTGGTCAAGTCATGGGATCTTTGCAATCTGAAGCCACCTGACTCCCACTTTGCCTTGGACAACATGGCATCAGGCTGTTCAGAGAGAAGTAAGTCCCTCTGTGATTACACAGCCTGTCTTGAAGGTGGGGCCCGGGCATCTGTGATGTGTCCCTGGGATTGCTGTGGATGGTTTCTCTCAGCCCTGGTGTAGGGAAGGTCTGTGCGTGAGGTCAAATCCTGGACTGTGGCTCTGGCCTCTGTGATGAGATCCCTGGGGGTGGGGTGGCAGGGGTTGGAACTTGCTCACCTCCCCCTTAGCTCTTTAGGTTTTTACTGTCTAAAACCACCTAAGTTCCACTCTGCCTTGTACAACACGGGGCCAATCTCTTCATAGAGACATCTGTCCCTCTGTCATGCCTTTCACAAGAAAAATAAGTCAATTTTTATGACTTTCTTGTGAATTTTATAATACTCCTAAAAATTGTATAGGGAGACATATAACATTAGGTAATGAAAAATTGATCAGGAACAGTTGCTTTCACTTAATTTTAATAACTAAGAAATCCTCTGCCAATAGATTGCCACTTATAGTTGATAGGACTACATTTCCTCCTGAAGTCCAAAAACCTGACAATCAAAACATTCTCCCTTGCAGGGGTACCTGAGACAGAGTTACAGTGCTGTTACTGAGCCACTGTGGTCAAGGCACTCCCTAGTTAGTATATGTATCCACACCTGTCTGCTGGGTTACCCATGTATAACTTTCTCAGCTGTCCTCTGCTCTGCCTTGGAGACTGATTGGCTTCTGTAAACAAAATCAGTCATATCCTTTGATGATCTCTGTACTGGTGATAGTGGCACATAGGTGACACTGAGGAAAGAAAGGGGCTGGAGTGTTTGACCTTGGCCAGTCTCTCAGTAGCTGTCAGGCAGTTGTTTGTTCTTTTCTACAGCCTTACCCCCTCTCCCCATTTCTGCCCACTACTGCCCATCTTTGTTTTGCTCTTCAGGTTTCAGAGAGAGAGAGAGAGAGAGAGAGAGAGAGAGAGAGAGAGAGAGAGACAGAGAGACAGAGAGACAGAGAGAGAGACAGAGAGAGACAGAGAGAGACAGAGAAACAGAGATCATGACATCATATGAATTCAGGCCCACAATTGTCCATCTTTTCTTTGCTCTTCAGGTTTCAGAGAGAGAGAGAGAGAGAGAGAGAGAGAGAGAGAGAGAGAGAGAGAGAGAGAGAGAGAGAGAGATCATGACATCATGTGAATTCAGGCCCACAACTGTCCATCTTTCCTTTGCTCTTCAGGTTTCAGAGAGAGAAAGATATCAATCATGACATCATGTGAGTTCAGGGTTGTATGGCTGACCATTGTTACTCTTCAGCATAACTTAAATGCTGAAAAAATTTCCATCCTGTCCCTTCACTGACCCCTTTGAATGGGCCAGTGAATTTTTAGTGTGATTATAACTGATAAGCAAACCATCTTTTTTTTTTTTTATTAGACTCATGGTTCCTGGGTCTTTGGTTTTTTTTCTTAGCTCATTTGCTTCTATCTTCTCACAGGAGAAAGTGAAGGGAAATTGTAAGTTCTAAGTTTCTTATCTGGCATCCTGACTGACCCCGTTCTTGGATTAGCCTGACAATCAGGTATCTCTTCTCTCTACTTTTCTGATATTTTCTGCCATCTCTTCTTTTCCCTCTTCTTCCTGTCTCCCTCTGGCCCCTGCCCTTGCCAGTTTAGGGAGGGGAGATTGATTTTGGTAACTGCTTTAAGAGTCCATCACACTGGCAAAAGCATGCCATTGTGTCTACAACTTGGAAGTATAGAGAGACAAATGCTTTCGTTCAACTTAATTTCTCTTTTTTCCTTTTTATTCACTCTAGGACCATGGCTTGTGGAATGACTCTTCCCTCCCAATCTGATTCCTTTCTGGAAACACTCTATAGGCACACCCAGAGCAGGATCTTCTCAGGGATTTCAAATTGTTATTCGACAGTGAACATTGCAATGCTGTTAAAATGGGGAACTGACTAAGGAAAATTATATTTCCAAGAAACATGAAACAAAAAATATCTTGCCCATGCTTAGAAATCATGTCACAGCACATTCAAATTGATGTTAGGTTCCAGTCACAATTAATTCGTAAGCTACAGTCAAGTAAATGTTCTTTCTACTGATTTTCAATAGGTGGATTGATTGGCCTGATGGCTCTTTAGCTTCTCATGGAGAGGAGAAAATGATGTTAAAACTAGAAGGTAAAGCTACTATCTTTACATTCATGACTTGCTGGTCAGAGACTGCGAAACTAGTCATGAAGAAAAATTTGTTGAGCTATACCCTCAATACAATACATCATTATAAGGTGCAAAGTTGTCATGCTTTGCCTTTAGTTATCAGTGTCTCCATAGACTTTCAACTAATGTTTTTGGACATGGCTAAGGGTATGTAAAAGAAAGACATAAAAGAAAATGGATGGAGGAAATCTCTTCCCTTTCTTCTCTCTCCATTTCTCATATTTTTAAAAAGTACTTCACTTAGATACCCAGATGTTGAGAAACACAGAAAATATTTTAGTAGTTTAATCTGTTTAACTTCTAACTTTTCAGTTATAAATTGTAGAATATTAAGATAACTATTTATGGACCTTGTTATTAAAAAATTAGATGACAGGATGGGTGTTTGCACAGTTGTTACAGTTCTAAATTGTTAAATAAAATCATACACTGGTACTAGATGTTGAGTGTGAACCTTTGTGACCATTTAGTGAGAAATCTCTATAGTTTGGAGAAATCTGCTTAAAATATGCAAATAGTTGGAAAATAATGAGTTCATGATACATAGTGATGCTATGTATTGGATGGTAGTAACTTAGTTTTTATTTATCTTGTATATCTGCATCTGTGTTTACACCAGGTGACTGTGTAAAATGTATTTCCTAAAATTGCTTGATGTTAACAGATAAGTATTTAATCCTTGTAGATGTAAAGGTTCTTTTCTGTCATACAGAAGTATTTTTATGACAATTAGTGATCTACCAAGTGTCAAGTACATAGCTCATAGGAAGCATTCAAAATATCCCAGTTATTGTCTCATTAAGGAGCCTTGAAAAGCAGGTTCTGAGATGAACATTTGCCTGGAAGAAGTGTTTGGAGGATAATGTCAGGAACATCACAATAAAAGGAAGTAGTCATAGCCAGGCCAAGGAAAGGATCTAATGTACACTTTCAACAGAAACCCTCTGAGAGCTCTACAAGCGAGGTGACTCTTCATACTGAACTGAAGCCATGGGACATGCAGAAATGGAAATAGTCTTGACTGAAGAGATTCCTCTGTTGACAACTCCCCCCCAACAAAAGTCACCTTTGACATAAATCAATAATGACCTCTTTTAGTATCTAGGACAACAAACAAGTATCAGTCCTGAGGGACTGGAAACTGCATAGCACAGGGCAGCATGGTGCAGAGCAGCACAACATGCAGCAGCATCCAACCATGTAGCACATGGATCTACTTGATAAGTTGAGAAAGTTTATGTTCTCTTGGATTAGGGACAACAGGATTTCATAAAATATCCTTTGAGTAGCAAACTTCCAGGAATACTAGTGTGATGAACTTTTAAGTTATTCCCACTGCAGCTGTGTTTTAAGGTCGGGATCCTCTTATTTACATACTTATTCTGCCATTCATTCTAAGATAACAAGTCTCTAATGTTCCATGATTTTTTTTATTATGAATAAAGTCTCATTTTTTATCTATGTATCCTCTTGTTCAAACTCCCTTCCCCTTTCTGCCCCCCCACAGTCACTCTTTCTCCTCATGATCGCCTTATCTCCTCCCAAGCAAGGGCAGGAGGTCCCAAGGTTTCAAGGTAGCTTAGTTCAGCATTCACTCAAGGCAAATCACTTTCCTCATTCCATCATCAAGACTGGGTCAGATGTTCCTCTGGAGGGAATGGGCTCTAAGGTGCCAATCCAAGGTGCTTCAGATCCCAAGCTGTTCAGTGGTTGTGGTTTGCAGTTTGTGAATGAGTTGCTTTTTGTTTAAAGTCCACTAATGATTGAGTACATCCCCTGATTATGTTTCAGGGTTTGTTATAACTTGCTGAGGAGGATATACTCCAAATCCATTTATCTGCCTACAAATTTTAGGATATCATTTTTTTCTTACTACTGTGTAGTACTCCATTGTGTAGATGTACCACAATTTGTTAATAAATTCTTCAGTTGAGGGGCATCTAGGTTGTTTCCAGGTTCTTTCTACTACGAGTAATGATACTATGAACATAGTTGAGCTAATGACTTAGGAGTGTGATGTGCACATTTAGGGTATATACCCAATAGTGGTATTGCTGAATCCTTGGGGAGATTGATTCCCAGTTTTCAGAGAAATGTCCATATAGCATTCCGGAGTAACTGAACAAGCTTACACTCCCACCAACAATGGAGAAGTGTTCCCCTTACTCTGCAACCTCTCCAGCATAGGCTGTCATCTGTGTCTTTAATCTTAGCCATTCTGACAGGTATATGATGGTTTCTCAAAGTTGTTTTGATTTGCATTTCTCTAATGGCAAAAGATGTTGAGCACTTTTTCTTTTATTATTATTATTATTATTATTATTATTATTACTAACAAAGAAGTCACACTTTCTAACCTTGTATATCCTTATTCAAGGTCCCTTCCCCCTCCCACCACATCAGGTCATTCTTCCTTCTCCACAAATCCCCATCCCATCCCTGGGCAGGCAGCAAGCAGTCCCATGGTCCCATTGCCCCAATATTACTAAGTTCAGTCTCCACTCCTGTCAGATGCAGTTTTCTCCCCCCTCCCTCAAGAGTGAGTCGGGTGTTTCTCTAGGGGGAGTGGATTCCAAGGAGTCAGTCCAGGGTGTTTCTGATGCCAAGCTGTTCAGTGGTTGTGGTTTGCAGCTTGGGCATGCTTTGCTTTTTTCTTGGTTGTTTGTTAGTTTGTTTAGAGTCCACTAATGAATGAGTATATTCCCTGCTTATCTTTCTGAGTTTATGATACCTCGCTCAGGAGGATATTCTCCACATCCATCCATTTGCCTGCAAATTTTAGGACATCATTTTTTCTTACTGCTGAGTAGTACTCCATTGTGTAGATGTACCACAGTTTGTTAATCCGTTCTTCAGTTGAGGGACATCTAGGTTGTTTCTAGGTTCTTGCTATTATAAATAACACTGCTATGAACATAGTTGAGCTAATGCCATTGGAGTGAGACTGTGCATCTTTAGGGCATACACCCAGAAGTGGTATTGCTGGGTCCATGGGGAGATTGATTCTCAATTTTCTGAGAAACAGCCATACTGCATTCCAAAGTGGCTGAACAAGCTTACACTCCCACCAACAATGGAGGAGTGTTCCCCTTGCTCTGCATCCTCTCCAGCATAGGCTGTCCTCTGTGTCTTTTATCTTAGCCAATCTAACAGGTGTCAGATGGTATTTCAAATTTGTTTTGATTTGCATTTCTCTGATGGCTAAAGATGATGAGCACTTTTTCAGGTGCCTTTCAGCCATTTGTAATTCTTCTGCTGAGAATTCCCTTTTTTAGATCTGAACCCCATTTTTTGATTGGGTTATTCAAGGTTTTGGGCTCTAGATTCTTGAGTTCTTTATATATCTTAGAGATCACTTCTCTATCACTTGTAGGGTTGGTGAAAATCTTTTCCCATTCTGTAGGCTGTCATTTTGTCCTATTGACAGTGTCCTTGGCTTTGCAGAAGCTTCCCAGCTTCAGGAGATCCCACTTATTGATTGTTGGTCTTAGTGCCTGTGCCACTGGTGTTATATTTAGGAAGTGGTTGCCTGTGCCAATTTGTAGAAGTGTTATTTCACATTTTCTTTTCTATCAAGTTTAAGGTGGCTGTGTTCATGTTGAGGTCTTTGATCCACTTGGATTTGAGTTTTGTGCAGGGTGACAGACTCAGATCTATTTCTATTTTTCTACACACTTCCATCCAGCTATGTCAACACCATTTGTTAAATATACTATCTTTTTTCCATTGAATATTTTGGGCCTCTTTGTCAAAGATCAGGTGTTCATAGGTTTTTGGGTTAATGTCTGGATCCTCAATTCTATTCCATAGATCCACAAGTCTGTTTTTATGCCAGTACCAGGCTGCTTTTATTACTGTAACTCTATATTATAACTTGAAGTCAGGGATGATGATACCTCCTGAGGTTCTTTTGTTGACTAAAATTGTTTTGGCAATCCTGGCTTTCCTGTTATTCCAAATCAAATTGAGTATTGATCTTTCAAGGTCCACAAAATATTGTGTTGGGATTTTGAATGGCAGTGCATTTTTTGAATCTGTAGATTGCCTTTGGTAGAATTGCCATTTTTACTATGCTGATCCCACCTATCCAGGAACATGGTAGATCTTTCTTCAGTGATTTAAAGTTGTGGTCAAATAGATCTGTTACTTCTTTGGTTGCAGTTACTCCAAGGTATTTAATGCTATAGACAGCTGTTATAAAGGGTGATGTTTCCCTTATTTCTTTATCAGCTCTTCTATCTTTAGTGTATAGAAGGGCTACTGATTTCTTTGAGTTAATCTTGTATCCTGCTACATTGCTGAAGGAATTTATCAGCTGTAGAATTTCCCTGGTATAATTTTGTGGGTCACTTATGTATATAATCATATCATCTGCAAATAGAGAAAGTTTTATTTCTTCTTTTTCAATTTTTATCCCCTTATCTCCTTGTGTTCTCTTATTGCTTTAGCTAAAACTTCGAGAACTCTATTGAATAGCTAAGTAGAGAAAGGACATCCTTGTCTAGTTCCTGTTTTTAGTGGAATTGTTTTGCGTAGTATTTCTCCTTTTAATTGGATGTTGGCTGTCAGCTTCCTATAAATGGCCTTTATTACATTTAAATATTTACCTGTAATCTTGATTGCTTCAGGACTTTTATCATAAAGGAGCGTTTTATTTTGTCAAAGTTTTTTTCAGTCTCTAAGAATATAATCATTTGGTTTTTATCCTTCAGTTTGTTTATATGATGGGTGTCATTTACCGTTTTTTGTATGTTGAACCATCCCTGCATTTCTGGGATGAAGCCTACTTGACCTTAGTCAATGATATTTTTTATGTTGTTGTATAGGATTTGCCAGAATTTTGTTGAGAATTTTTGCATCAATGTTCATGAGAGAAATTGGTCTGTAATTCTCTTTGTTGTGTTTTTTAGTGGCTTGGGTATTAGGGTAACTGTGGCTTCATAAAAATAGTTTGGCAATATTCTTTCAGTTCCTACTGTATGAAACAGTTTCATGAGTATTGATAATAGTTTTTCTTTGAATGTCTGGTAGAATTCTGCACTGAAACCATCTGAAACTGGGCTTTTTTTACTTGGGAGGCTTTTAATGACAGCTTCAATTTCCTTTAGGGTTATGGTTCAGTTTAGGTATTTTATCTGATCTTGATTTAATTTTGATAAATGGTATTTGTCTAAAAAACTGTCCATTTCTTCTAGGTTTTCCATTTTTGTGGAGTATAGATTTTGAAAGTATGACCTGATAATTCTCTGGATTTCCTATGGGTCTGTTTTTATGTCCCCTGTGGTAATTGGTTCTGGACTAGACTTTCTGGCCCTGGACGAAAGGTTTAGTTTCACTGCTGGCCCTGATTACCCTCAAATAGTCATATTCAGGCTTATATTAATTTTGTATTGATCAGCCAAAGGCCCAGGCATATAATTTGCTAGGGCTTGCTCTCAATATAGTGTATCTTGTTTAGTCATGCAGCTTGGTACCTTTTCTCAGAGCGGCACTTCCTTTGCATCTCCTGGCAGCTCCAACAGCTGGCATCTGTTTCTGACATCTGTCTGGTGTCTGTTTCTGCTCTGAGATGTTCCTGAGTTTTTTTAGTCTGGTAGCCCAGCTCACACTTCCTGTTTGTCTTTGGCCAGTCAGCTCTTATGAAACTCATAGGCTGGACAAATATTTACTTTATCAGCGTATTCCCACTACATTCCCCCTTTTCATTTCTGATTTTGCTGATTTGGATACTCTCTCTGCTTTTTGGTTAGTTTGGATAAGAGTTTATCTGTCTTGTTGACTTTCTCAAAGAATCAACTCTTTGATTCATTGATTCTTTGTATTGTTCTTTTTGTTTCAATTGTATTGATTTCAGCTCTAAGTTTGATTATTTCCTGCCATCTACTCCTGTTTCATGATTTTTATGCCCACCACATACCATGCATAACTTTTCATATGTCCATGCCCATCTAGATGCAGAATGTGTTCTGACCTCTGACCCCTTTTCTTCTTCTTGTTATTTATATTTAGCCACAATAACTTAATGATTTTTTTCCTCATGTCTCCAGGAAGGAAATCTTGAAAAACCAGACATAAAACATACCTCAAAGCTTCATTGGAACTCCATTCTTTTTAATACTAGAAGAACTTACTTCAGACATCAGAAACTTTATTCTATAGAGCTTAAAGTGGAAATAATAAATAATAATTTCTGGGAACCAGATTCTTTCTACATATAGAAGCTAACTGTAATACTGGGCCAAATTACAAATTCTCTAGAATGATTCATGGAACATCTCTTTGTCTTACTGATCAATATATAGCAATGTAAATGATTTAATAACTAATAAAAAAGAGGAGGTAGTGTATTTTATAAATACTGCCCTTCCATACTTGGAAGGTATTAGCCCAAGAAAGCACCAGAGACCTACAAATGGCCATGAATTGCTTCTCAGGCCAGCTTAGCTGTCTGGCATGGCCTGTGTCAGTATCTTTGTGTTTTGTTATGCATGTTACACATTATCAGCTATTCAGTAAAGTTATTCTCTGATCTAGAAAGATATCACATTCTTTCATGCTGACTGATTAAATTTTGTAAGCACATGGATCATAATGTCATCACTAGTCATGGACTTGTGAATTGACAATGATCTTCAACCATGAGGCTTTTCTGGGAGAAAGAATGCAAAAACACTGAGTTAGAACTATTCCTGATAACATTGTTTGTGATGCTGGTTTTTTACTTTCTGAAATAAAAGCTCCTCCAAAATTTCAACTAACTTCTCCTTCTTTTAAACAAATATGAAAGAATTCTATAGAATGAATAACCAGTTAAGAACAGACATTTACCCTTCACTTTCTGAGGGTTGAAAGTCAAAGATGACGACTCCAGCAATGGATATCTAGTGATGGCCTTCATGTTTTGTCCTGATTTGACAGAAGACAGAGGGTAGGTGGGTGAGCTAGTCCAGGTTTTCATGCTGCTTTCATAAGGCTTCAATTTCTCTAGTGAGGAAAGATGCTTCATGTTTTTATTACCTCTTCCAGAGTTTCTTTTTCAACATCATGATAGTGATAATACCTAAATTGAAGATTCATTCAAAGCACAGCAGTGAGCTAATGCATTACTACTAATGTTTCCTTTATAAAATAATTCTAATAAAATCTCCACTGGCTCCACAGCTGAGTATGTGTCCTTTAATTCACAAAGTTAGTGTCATAAATCAGGAATTTTTTCTTGAGACTCATTTTTTTATTATGTATAAAGTCTCATTTTTTTTTAATCCATGTATCCCCTTGTACAAACTCCGTTCCCCCTCCTGCCACTACCAATCACTCTCTCTTCTCCCCATCTCCTTATCTCCTCCCCAGCAAGGGCAGGAGGTCCCAAGGTCCCAAGGTGGCTTAGTTCAGCACCCACTCCAGGCAGTATACCTGGCTTTGAATACCTCTGATTTGATCGATATTCCAATGATTTTATGGTTTAAATCTCTGATATTTCCAAGGTGTTTTTTTTTTTTTTGGCAGATTTTATGAGGAATCCAAGTAGACAAATCAAATGTCATGGTTTATGAGAGGAAAACTATAGAGATATGGAGAGCCCTTTTATCAAGCCCTTAATATTTGCCACACATGCCTGAAAGTGCTTTCATAATTACCAAAGTTCATTCTCATCACAGCTCTGAGGCATTGACATTAGTTTTCTCATTTTGACAGAATAAGTTTGTCCTGAAAGCAGCTTTCCAATTACTTGAACTATAATAGATATGTGTGAAAATTCATTTTTAATGTCTGTCAAATAGTGAAATGACATTCAACAAATGGAGGTAAAATATTTTCATCAAATCATTATTCTGCTAATACGTTATAGTCCATTTGGGTTAGTGAAATAAAACAACATAGACGGAATGGCATCTAAGCAACACAAATTTATTTTTCAGAGTTTCACAGGCTGAAGAGTCAAAGACCCAAAACCTAGAACAGTTAATCTCTTGTGTGAGTCATTTACTGCTTTAAAGGTAGTCATTTTGGGGGCTACATCTAGTATCAGAATGAGAATGAACACTTTGGGGTCTTTTATAGAAAACAAATAATTTTGTTTAGGTTTTTGTTTAATTTTTATCACTTGACAAGAGAATTATTATTTCCACACAAGAATTTGGGAAGCCAAAAACATTTGGAACTTAATCAACAAAAGATACTAAAGTTCAAGAGACTGTGAAAGACACATGTTGCCAGGTGATACAGCTGGTGTGTATAAAGCAGGATTCAACTCAACTTCACCTCTGAAATTCGTGTCTTGTGGGAGTTTGCTTCTGTGTTGGATCCAGTTTTATCATAGAGAAAATAGTGGTCCAGAGAGATGATTTTGTGAGTCCTTGTTTCATAAAGAGAGTAACTACAGCTTTTGTATTTATGGATTGAAATCATAAAACTAATATATGTTTTTTATTAAATACATCATTTAGTTTGCTATTAATGTTGCATATTCTAGAACAAAAGTTACTTTATCAAGCAGTTGAATAAAGTAAAAATTAAATAGCAATGAATAAAATAAAAAGAACTTACAGTATATTAAGAATCTTTGAGACTAGTCTAAAAAGTATAAAAACAAAGATCATGATTTTGAACTGTGTTAGGGAAGATTGATATTATAAATGTAACCAATGTTTTAGAGCCTCAATGAAACACAGATTTTGTAGCATGAATTCAGTAGTCTTTTTAAAATATTTCTGGATGTCACAAATAACTTTATAACTATTTCTTTTTTTTAACAATATATTTTTTTTCTTTTTCTTTATTTTTTTATTTTTTTTTCATTTTTCTTCTTCTTTATTTTGTATTTATCAAAAAAAAACAGTAAAAAGAATTTAAAAAAAATGCCGAAGAGTTAACAATAACTATACAGAGGATAATAATCATAAGCATGGCTTATCAAGGGTGGAAATGCAAATAAGATTACTACACATATATTTTCTTGGTGTTCAGCTTTCCCTCTGAATTTTTTTTTTCCATCGCTGTATATCCCTATTGAAGGTCCCCTCCCCCTCCCACCACATCTGATCATTTTTCTTCTCTGCAACTCCCCATCGCCTCCCTTGGCAGGGAGCCGTCAGTCCTATGGTCACACTGGCCCAACAATGCTTGGATCAGTCTTCACTCCCGGCCAAATCCAGTTTTGTCCCCCCTCCCTCAAGATTGAGTCAGGTGTTCCTATAGTTGGACTGGGGTTTGAAGGGTCAGTCCAGGATGTTTCTGATCCCAAGCTGTTCGGTGGTTGTGGTTTGCTGATTGGGCATGTTTGGCTTTTTTTCTTGTTTGTTTGTTTAGAGACCACTAGTGAGTGAGTACATCCCCTGCTTATCTCTCTGAGTTTGTGATACTTCGCTCAGGAGGATATTCTCCAAATCCATCCATTTGCCCGTGAATTTTAGGATATCATTTTTTCTTACTGCCGAGTAGTATTCCATTGTGTAGATGTACCACAGTTTGTTAATCCATTCTTCAGTTGAGGGACAACTAGGTTGTTTCCAGGTTCTTGCTATTATAAATAATGCTGCTATGAACATAGTTGAGCTAATAGCTTTGGAGTGTGAATGTGCCTCTTTAGGGTATACACCCAGAAGTGGTATTGCTGGGTCCTTAGGTAGATTGATTCTCAATTTTCTGAGAAACCTCCATATTGTATTCCAAAGTGGCTGGACAAGCTTACAATCCCACCAACAATGGAGGAGTGTTCCCCTTGCTCCGCATCCTCTCCAGCATAGGCTGTCATCTGTACCTTTTATCTTAGTCAATCTAACAGGTGTTAGGTGGTATCTCAAAGTTGTTTTGATTTGCATTT
>PVIH01025589.1:0-20374 GCA_004025045.1 Sigmodon hispidus
ACAGCTTCTCCCAGGTCCTCTTCAGATGTATGATGTAGATACCATCACTTTTCCTTTTGTAGATGTACTGCTCCATCTGAAAGTCAAGGTTGGTGCCACCTAAGTGGGTTCCTGCAGCAAGGAATTTGAGGACATCCTCCTCTTTCATCTGCAGGACATCAAGGGCTCCGGACATTGTGTTAAGTTTCCCTGTAAGTTACGACGGGAATCAAGAACAACGCCGTATGGACCTGTCCCAGGACAGCGCGGAAAGCGGATAAAGATATTTTAAGAAAATAGAACTAATTTCATCTTAAGATGGTGCCTAATTTTGGTAATGAGGAGGACTTTCTTCGAGGGAGTGAAAGATGGATTCTATGTTCTAATATATTCTGCTACTCTATGTCTCTTTATTGCTAAACTGAGACTGTTGATATTGTGGGTTATTATTGGATATGGTGTATTATTATTCCTCTCATTTTCTTGATGTTTTCTTAGACTTCTGTTGCTTAACATTGATGAAATCATCTATGTCTTGCTATATTAGGTGAATGTATCCTTCTTTTAAGATTTAAGTATTCCTTCTACTATGTTGAGAAATTCTGAGTTAGTGGCCATAAAAATTTTTAATCTGATTTTCTTGTAGATAGATTTTGTTTCTAATTTAATTAAAAAATATTGCTCAATGAGTGTTAGACAGTTTCTGTGACTTCAGGGCCAGCCTGCTCTACAGAAAAAGTTCCAGGACCACCAGGCCACACAGAAAAACTTTGTCTCAAACAACAACAACAACATAATAGTAATCATTATTATTATTATTATTACTATTTTCCAGATATTACAGGATGGGGATGGGTTGACAACTGTTATTTTTCAAAATGTCCTTCTAGGCCAGACTCCTACCCTCAGGGCTTAGGAATCTATGCAGAAAAAGAGGTAGAAAGATTGCATGAGCCACATGTGGTATATGATTCTTAGGACAGATATACCCATAAACTTATAGAGACTATGATAGCACACTCAGGATCTGCACAAATTTAAACTGGACAAAATATCAGCACTGAACAGGATAGTGAACACAAAATCTGCTCTTAACAAAGAAGACATTTTGAATTGATGCCTACTGTTAAAGGGAAAATCAGTCTTGGAACCCAGGCCTAGAGATGGGGTACAGCTTCTGGGGGACATAGCTGGCTCACACCAGGGTTGGGAGCAGCTGAGACCCTGGGCACACAGCTGAGAGGTCAGAGGTGAGGGTCATTCCTCCTTTACTCTGAGCCAGAGATTTTCACTTCCTGAACCCAGGTCCAGAGATGGTGTGCAACATTGGGTGGACACAGCCTGCTTAGGCCACGGTTGGCTTCATAGCACCAGAACAGAACAGGAGCAGCCGAGCTGTTGGGTGCACAGGTAGGAGGTCAGAGGCCAGGAGACAGGACACCACTTTGGCAGGTCACAGCCTGCTCAGACCACAGTTGGTGTCATAGCTCTGCCACCTCCCAGGAGCAGCAGACCCTCTGAATACAAAGCTGATTAAGAGCCTCCAGACCAACAACTGACTAAGAGCTGACCAAGAACTAACCAAGAGTGAACTGAGAAAACAGTGGGGAGACACCAGTGCAAGAGTACATACAATAGTACAAAAAACAACAGGACAGGACCAGAAGAAGCAAGTGGTTCTATACCTTCAAGACCTGAACATAACAAAGATGAAGAAACAGAAGGAAACAACCTTAAAAACAGCTTTAAGAAACTAATTATGATAAAAGTCCTGGAGAGATCAGAAATACAGAGAAAGTATCTAAATATAATAAACACAATTTGCAAGAAGCCAAAAGCCAACATCAAACTTAATGGAGAAAAATTCAAAGCAATCCCACTAAAATCAGGAACTAGACAAGGATGTCCTCTCTCCTCTTATCTACTCAATATAGTTCTTGAAGTTTTAGCTAACACAATAAGAGAACAAAAGGAGATTAAGGGGATACAAATTGGAAAAGAAGAAGTTTAGCTATCTCTATTTGCAGATGATATGATTGTATACATAAGTGACCTACAAAATTCTACCAGGAGACTTCTACAGCTGATAAACACCTTCAGCAATGTAGCAAGATACAAGATTAACTCAAAGAAATCAGTAGCCCTTCTATACACAAAAGACAAAAGGGCTAAAAAAGAAATGAGAGAAACATCACCCTTTATAATAGCTGCAAGTAGCATTGAATACCTTGGAGTAAATATAACCAAAGAAGTAGCAGATCTATTTGACAAAAACTTTAAATCACTGAAGAAAGAAATTGAATGGGATATCAGAAAATGGAAAGACCTCCCATATTCCTGTATAGGTAGGATCAATATAGTAAAAATGGCTATTCTACCAAAAGCAGTCTACAGATTCAATACACTTCCCACCAAAACCCCAACATATATTTTACGGACCTTGAAGGGACAATACTCAACTTCATTTGGAATGACAGGAAGGCCAGGATTGCTAAAACAATTGTGCTCCACAAAAGAACCTCAGGAGGCATTACCATCCACGACTTCAAGTTATGCAATAGAGATACACTAATAACAGCAGCCTGATACTGTTATAAAAAGTGACTTGTGGATCAATGGAATTGAAGTGAAGATCCCCCAAATTAATCCAAAAACCTATGAACACCTGATCTTTGATGAAGTGGCCCAAAATATTCAATGGAAAAAAGATAGTATCTTTAACAAATGGTGTTGACATAGCTGGATGGAAGTGTGTAGAAAAACGCAAATAGATCCAAGCCTATCACTCTGCACAAAACTCAAATCCAAGTGGACCAAAGACTTCAACATAAACCCAGCCACACTGAACTTGATAGAATGAAAGTATGAAATACCCTCCAATGAATTGGCACAGAGAACCACTTCCTAAATATAACATCAGTAGCACAGACACTAAAAACAATGATCAATAAGTGGGACCTACTGAAACTGAGAAGCTTCTATAAAGCCAAGGACACAGTCAATAGGGCAAAAGAACAGCATACAGAATGGGAAAAGGTTTTCACCAACCCTACAAGTGATAGAGAACTGATCTTTCAAATATATAGAGAACTCAAGAAACTAGAGCCCAAAACTTTGAATAACCTAAATAAAAATTGGGTTTCGGAACTAAAAAGGAAATTCTCAGCAGAAGAATTACAAATGGGTGAAAGACACTTGAAAAAGTGCCCAACATCTTTAGCCACCAGAGAAATGCAAATCAAAACAACTTTGTACCACCTTACACTTTTCAGATTGGCTAAGATAAAAGACACAGATGACAGCCTATGCTGGAGAGGATTTGTAGCAAGGGCAGCACTCCTCCATTGTTGGTGGGAGTGTAAATTTGTGCAGCCACTCTAGAATGAAGCATGAAGGTTTCTCAGAGAATTGAGAATCAATCTCCCTAAGGATCCAGCAATACCACTACTGGGTATATACCCTAAAGGTACACATATCCACTCCAAAGATATTAGCTTCACTACGGTCATAACAGCATTACTTGTAATATCAATATCCTGGAAACAACCTAGATGCCCCTCAAATGAAGAATGGATTAACAAACTGTGGTACATCTACACAGTGGAGTACTACTCAGCAGTAAGAAAAAATGATATCCTAAAATTTGCAGACAAATGGATGGATTTGGAGAATATCCTCCTGAGCAAGGTATCACAAACCCAGAAAGATAAGCAGGGGGTATACTCACTCATTAGTGGACTCTAAACAAAAAAAGCAAAAGGCAAAACATGTTCAAGCTGCAAACCACAACCAGTGAACAGCTTGAGATCTGAGACACCTTGGACCAGCACCTTGGATCTCATTCCCTCCAGAGGAACACGTGAACCAGTCTTGATATTGAGGTGAGGAAAGCAAATCTCCAGGAGTGGATGCTGAGCTAAACCACATTGGTACCTTGAGACCTTCTGTGCTTGCTGGGGAGGAGATAAAGAGATGTGGAGAAGACAGAGTGACTGGAAGGGGCTGGCGGGGGAAGGGAGCTTGAATAAGGATGTACACAGATAAAAAATATGACTTTATTCATAATAAATAAATGAAAAAAGAAAAAAAGAAACTAATATATGCCTTAAAAGAGGATATAAAAAACTCCCTTAAAGAAATAGAAGAAAATAAAAACAGAAATTTGGAAGAGATAAGTGAATCCCTGAAAGAAAATTTAAAAAAATCAAGAAAAAGAAAATAAACAGATGAAAGAAATATTTCAGGAATTAAAAGTAGAAATAGAAGCAAAAGAAGGTATAAATAGAGCCAAACTAGAAATAAAAAAATCTGAAGAAAAGACCTAGAACCATAGATTCAAGCATAACCAACAGAATCCATGAGATGGAAGAGAGAATATCTAGAGTAGAAAACTCAATAGTGTCAACAGATACATGAGTTAAAGAAAACACTAAAACAAAATAGTCATAACACAAAATGTCCAGGAAATCTGGGATACCATGAAAAGGCCAAACCTGAGAATAACTGGAATTAAAGAAGGGGAAGAACACCAGCTCAAAGGCACAGAAAATATATTCAACAAAATCACAGAAGAAAACCTCCTGTTACTTCTTTGGTTATAGTTACTCTAAGGTATTTAATACTATTTGCAGCTATTATGAAGGGTAATGTTTCCCTTATTTCTTTTACAGCTACTCTATCTTTAGTGTAGAGAAGGGCTACTGATTTCTTTGAGTTTATCTTGTATCCTGTTACATTGCTGAAGGTGTTTATCAGCCGTAGCAATTCCTTGGAAGAATTTTGTGGGTCACTTATGATCATATCATCTGCAAATAGATATAGCTTCACTTCTTCTTTTCCAATTTGTATCCCCTTAATCTCTTTTTGTTCCCTTATTGCTTTAGCCAAAACTTCGACAACTATATTGAATAGATAAGGGGAGAGGAGACATCCTTGTCTAGTTCCTGATTTTAGCGGAATTGCTTTGAGGTTTTCTCCATTAAGTTTGATACTGGCTGTCCACTTCTTGTAAATTGCCTTAATTATATTGAGGTATTCCCCCTCTATTCCTGATCTCTCCAGGGCTTTAATCATAAAGTAGTGTTGAATTTTGTCAAAGGCTTTTTCAGCATCTAATGACATGATCATGTGGTTTTGTTCCTTTAGTTTGTATATGATGGATAACGTTTACAGTTTTTCGAAGAAAGAAATTGAAGAGGATATCAGACAATGGAAAGCTCTCCCATGTTCCTGGATAGGTAGGATCAACATAGTAAAAATGACAATTCTACCACTGGCAATCTACATATTCAATGCATTGCCCATCAAAATCCAAATACAATATTTTTTGGAACTTTAAAGAACAATACTCAATTTCATTTGGAATAACAGGAAAGCCAGGATTGCCAAAACAATTTTACTCAACAAAAGAACCTCAGGAGGTATCGCCATCCCTGACTTCAAGTTATACTATAGAGCTACAGTAATAAAAACAGCCTGGTACGGGCATAAAAACAGACCTGTGGATCAATGGAATAGAATTGAGGATCCAGACATTAACCCAAAAACCTATGAACACCTGATCTTTGACAAAGAGATCCAAAGTATTCAATGGAAAAAAGATAGTATACTTAACAAATGGTGTTGGCATAGAAGGATGGAAGTGTGTAGAAAAATGCAAGTAGATCCAAGCCTGTCACCCTGCACAAAACTCAAATCCAAGTGGATCAAAGACCTCAACTTAAACCCAGCCACTTTAAACTTGATAGAAAAGAAAGTGGGAAATACACATTTATGAATTGGCACAGGCGGCCACTTCCTAAATATAATACCAGTGGCACAGACACTAAGACCAACAATCAATATGTGGGACCTCCTGAAGCTAAGAAGCTTCTGTAAAGCCAAGGACACTGTCAATAGGATAAAACGACAGCCTACAGAATGGGAAAAGATTTTCACCAACCCTACAAGTGATAAAGGACTGATCTCTAAGATATATAAAGAACCCAAGAATCTAGAGCCCAAAACCTTGAATAACCAAATCAAAAATTGGGGCTCAGATCTAAAAAGGGAATTCTCAACAGAAGAATTACGAATGGCTGAAAGGCACCTGAAAAAGTGCTCATGATCTTTAGCCATCAGAGAAATGCAAATCAAAACAACTTTGAGATACCACCTGACACCTGTTAGATTGGCTAAGATAAAAGACACAGAGGACAGCCTATGCTGGAGAGGATGCGGAGCAAAGGGAAGACTCCTCCATTGTTGGTGGGAGTGTAAGCTTGTTCAGCCACTTTGGAACGCAGTATGGTGGTTTCTCAGAAAACTGAGAATCAATCTCCCCAAGGACCCAGCAATATCACTTCTGGGTGTATACCCTAAAGATGTACAGTCATACTCCAAAGGTATTAGCTCAACTATGTTCATAGCAGCATTATTTGTCATAGCAAAAACCTGGAAACAACCTAGGTGTCCCTCAACTGAAGAATGGATTAACAAACTATGGTACATCTACACAATGGAGTACTACTCAGCAGTAAGAAAAAATGATATCCTAAAATTTATAAGCAAATGGATGGACTTGGAGAATATCCTCCTGAGTGAAGTATCACAAACTCAGAAAGATAAGCAGGGGATATACTCACTCATTAGTGTTCTCTAAACAAACAAACAAATAAGAAAAAAGCAAAGCATGCCCAAACTGAAAACCACAACCACTGGACAGCTTGGGATCAGAAAAACCCTGGACTGACTCCTTGGATCCCTCTCCCCTTAGAGGAACACCTGACTCACTCTTGAGAGGGAAGGGAGAAAGCTGGATCTGCCAGGAGTGGAGACTGAACTAAGCAATATTGGGTCAGTGGGACCATGGGACTGTGTGCTGCCTGCCCAGTGAGGGGATGGGAAGTTTTGGAGAAGAAAGAATGACCTGATGTGGCGAGAGGGAGATGGGACCTTGAATAAGGATATGCAAGGATAGAAAGTATGACTTCTTTGAAAAAAAGAAATAAAGGAAGAAAAAAGAATACCTCCTTAACCTAAAGAAAGAAATGCCTATAAAGATACAGGAAGCCAACAGAGCACCAAATAGACTAGACTCACAAAAAAGTCTCCTTGCCATATAATAATCAAGGCACTAAACCTACCGAATAAAGAAAAAATACTAAGAGCTGCAAAGGAAAAGGGCCAAATCACCTATAAATGCAGACTCATCAGAATAACACTTGATGCAAGAAGGTCCTGGTCAGACATTATACAGACACTCAAAGTGCATGGAAGCCAACCTATACTACTATATCCAGCAAACCTATCAATCAACATAGATGGAGTAAACAAGATATTTCATGACAAAACCAGATTTAAACAGTAACTATCCACAAATCCAACTTTACAATAAAACCCTAGATAGAAAACTCCAACCTAAGGAAACCAGAAACATCCATGTAACCATAAACAATTAAAAAGCCCAAAGAAGAAACCCCCCACCCCCAAAAAGAAAATATAAGCTACCACCAAAAATAACAGGAAATATCATCTATTGTCATTAATATCCCTTAATATCAATTCACCTGTGAAAATACACTAGTACGATGGATATAAAAAACAGAAACCATCCTTCTGCTGCATACAAGAAATACACCTCAAATTCACAGACACAGGCTCAGAGTAAAGGGTTGGGAAAAGACTTTCCAATCAAATGGCCCTAGCCAAGAAGCTGGCGTAGTCATTCTAACATCTAAGCAAATAGACTTTAAACTAAAATCAATAAAAACAGACCAGGATGGATACTACTTATTTATCTCAGGAAAAGTCCAAGACAAAATTTCAATCCTGAATATGTATGCCACTAACACAAGAACACCTACATATATAAAGAAACACTACTAAAGCTTAAACATCATATCAAACCTGACACACTAATATACCCCACTTTCACCATTGATAGGTCAACTAGAGAGAAAATCAAGGGAGAAATAAGTGATCTAACAGAAGTTATAACCCAAATGGACTTAACAGATATATACCGAAATTTATACCCAAATGCAAAGGAATATACATATTTCTCAGCACCCCCATGTTCCTGGAAATATAGGATTAACATAGAAAAAATGACAATCTTACCAAAAGCAATCTACAAATTCAATGCAATTCCCATCAAAATCCCAACACATTTTTTTACAGACCTTGAAAGAACAATACTCAATTTCATTTGGAATAAAAGGAAAGTCAGGATTGCTAAAACAATTTTGCTCCACAAAAGAACCTCAGGAGGCATCATCATCCCCGACTTCAAGTTATACTATAGAGTTATAGTAATAAAAACAGCCTGGTACTGGCATAAAAACTAACTTGTGGATCAATGGAATTGAATGGAAGGTCCCGACATTAACCCGAAAACCTATGAACACCTGATCTTCTATGAAGAGGCTCAAACTATTCAATGGAAAAAAAGATAGCATATTTAACAAATGGTGTTGGCATAGCTGGATGGTAGTGTGTAGAAAAATGATCTATATAAAATGAACACAGTGCTTTGTGAGTCACCATACTTAGTGGATTTTTTGTTTTATTTTCTTTATTTATTATAAATTAAAGTCTCATTTTTATCCATATATCCCCTTGTTTAGACTCCCTTCCCCCTCCCACCCCTCCCAGTCACTCACTCTTCTCCCCATCTCCTTATCTCCTTCCCAGCAAGGGCAGGAGGTCCCAATGTCCCAAGGTGGCTTAGTTCAGCATCCACTCTAGGCAGATCCGCTTTCCTCAGCCCCACGTCAAGAATGGGTCAGGTGTTCCTCTGGAGGGAGTAGGATCCAAGGTGCCGGTTCAAGATTTTTCAGATGCCAAGCTGTTCAGTGGTTGTGGTTTACAGCTTGAGAATGCTGTTTTATCTATACTGTAAGATGAATAATTTAGTTTTAGTTCTGTCTGTCTGATGTTCTGTAAATCTCTTGTACCTTGGTAGACATCTTTTAGGTTTGAGAGATTTTCTTTTATGGTTTTATTCTGTCTGCCTTTGGTATGGTATTCTTCCCCATATCATATGTCCATATTCTGAAGGGTAGGTCTTTTCGTGATATTCCATAGCTCTCTTATGTTCTGTATATATATATATATATATATATATATATATATATATATATGTATATATTTATATATAAAATTTATTAATTGATTTTTGCTGAATTATTTAATTCCTTTGCCTCTTCTTCCAGCAAAGATTTTCTGTTTTCTACATGATTCTTTCTATTGGTGAGGCTTTCTTCTTAGTCTTTTAGGTCTTTTTCCTTTATTTTTTAATATATCAGAAGAATCCTGGGTTTTTCACTTGATGTAAGAGGTTCTTTGGTAACGTAGGTAGGCCTAGCAGAAAGACAGTTTCCCTTGATTACTACAAGAGGCTGTGAGAGCTTGTCTGATGAAGTTAAAATTCTTTGGCACTGTAGTTGAATCTGATTCAGTGTGGTATGGCCTGCTGCCTGGAATTTGATTCCAAGATGGTTGTGATAGCCATGACTGTTTATAGACATCTTTATTTATTTATTTATTTATTTATTATGAATAAAGTCACTTTTTTATCTTTTACCAAATTAATGAAAGCAAATTCTACTTTTAATGTTTTGGAAAATTTTATTATGAAGGTAAGTCTCTTTCCCATTTCTACACTCTTTCTTTTTCTTTTATTGTAATACCAACAAACATCAGTAATAATAATAATAGCAAAACAAACAAATATAAAAAAAGCCAAAGTAAAACACAAACACATAGATGCTGAGACATACATATTCTCACAGACAGTAATTTCATAAATATAAAATTGAAGATCATAGTTACAAGCAAACAATCTTTAATGTTAGGAAAAACAACCATATTATAGTGACTCAAATGATTACATAGGCAGAATAGATTATAATTTGACAAGAACATGGGGAATTTTAGAGGTGTGGTCTCATTAGTGCAGAGACTTTCAACATTCTTAATACTGCAATGCTTTAATATAGTTCCTCATGTTGTGGTGACCTTGAACCATAAAACTATTTCATTGCCACTTTATAATTTTACTACTGTTATGAACGATAATGTAAATATCTGATATGTGGGCTATTTGAAATTTGATTGCCAAAGGGGTTGTGACTGGTTGAGAACCATTGCACTAGAGGAAATTTGTCACTGAAAGTAGGCTTTGAGAATTTGAAGACTCTAGCTATTCTGAGTTAGCTTCTCTTTCTTTCATGCTGTTGCTCAAGATGTAAGCTCTTCATTTCTACTTCCTGCCATCGTGCTTCCATTCTGACAACACATTCTTATCCATCTGAAACCATAAGGCTAGGGTTTGTCTTCTGTAAGTTTTCTTCCCTGAAATGTTTTATCACAGCAACAGAAAAGTAATGGATACAACAGCTAGCACCAGAGATTAGGCTACTGTTGTATGAGATCTGATCATGCTAGTTTTGTGAGGAATGTGAAAGACTTTGGAACTTTGAACTTTAGAAGTGGTTGAACACTATAAGTGGAGCTTAATGGACCATCCTAGTAGAAAGTTTGAAGACAGTATTGGTGAGATTTATGTGGACCATGGAGGCCCAACTTAAGAGGTTTTAAAATGGAACAATATTAACAACCTAAGCCTAAATTTAAATGTAGTTTGTTAATTTCTTTGGAAGAGGATAATTCAAAACAGCCTGACATTGATTCTGTCATATTGTTACTAATAATAACTCCTTTCTAGGGTTACAATGAAAAAGAGCAAGTGGGGCAGGAAAAATATAAAATACACAGATTGTATAAGAACATTATTTCTTAATGTTACAGTCAATACTTGTTCTGGATGACAGGTTGAAATTGTTAAGAATAGTAAGTATCATTAAGGAGAGACCAGCTCTGCATTGGGATAAAAGGAAGTGTGCCCCCAGGTCAAGATTATACCCAGTTAACCTTACAACTTGTTAGAGAAGGCGGAAGGCATTTCCTTATTCTGGAAGGCAACTGCAATCAAAAGCTGTTGTTAATGTGGTTCACATGGTACAAATTCCAACCCAAGCTTGGAGCCAAACATGGCAGTGTTGTCTACATGGTTCTGATTTTAGAGTCGTAAAAGTGAAGAGGTCTTGGACTATTCCTTGGGGTTCCTGGTACCAGGTGACCTATGGCAGGGAAGTCACTACATAAAGGCTCTGAATGGGTAAGAGTCTCTGAAAAACCATATGTGGACCTGTGAAAGTAAAGTCTATGTTGTATTGGAGATACCAGAGTTCTGAGATATTTGCTAAGGAGATCTGAACACAGAGATTGAAACCCATCCACAAGAGGGATGTATATTGTAGACAACAAAGCTGAAAAGGCAGAGTCATTTAAGTCTCATAATATTAGACATGTAGTTAGAATATTTAGTAATTGCTTTGATGGGTTTTGGTCTTACTTTGGTTTAGTATTTCCTCACAATGTTCCCATTTCCCTCTTTTGAAATTGTAATGTATATTCTGTGTCATTTTATATTGGAAAAACGTAATCTGCTTTTTTATTTTATAATGGATTACAATTAAGATAATTCTTTGAATGTTAGAAGAGGATTTGGGCTTTTCACAGTGCTAAGACTGAGAAAGAACATGGAGACTTTTGAAACTTGAGTATTTTCATTTTGCATCATGGCCCCAAGACTATGGAAGTTATGAAGTAGAAAGGATTAGTTTCAGATTTCCTTCCTAATTATCTGCATTGACTGTGAGTTGGTGGCACTGTTTGGGAGATTTAAGGATTTCTTGTTAGAGGAAGTATGCCACTGAGAGTGGGGCTTTCCTCCTTCCGCTTCTTGCTTACAGTTCAAGATGTAAACTCTGTTTCCCTGTCTAGCTATTATGCTTACTTGTTGCCATCATGGATTCATGTCTCTGAAACTACAAGCCCAGACAAATTCTTTCTTCTATAAATTACCTTGATCATGGTGTTTTATTATAACATAGAAAGGTAACTAATATATTCATCACCAAATAAACTTACTTTTCCAGCAGATGGGGACAATTACAGAAATCCACAACTGATCAAAATACAAAGAATAAATAATCATGGGGTAATCAATCCCAATACCCACAACACAATTTATACATCTATGGCTCAGGGAATAGTACAAAAGAAAGAGAAGAAAGACTGTAAAAACCAGAGGACAAGGATATCTTCTGTGACAAAATGTCTTCTAGATATGACAAGGAACCTGTACTAATAAAATTAGAACACTTTAGTTGCCTAAGTAAGACATGCACAATGGAAGCACAAATTTACATGCTAATGCGTATGAGTAAAATTTCTCAAGTCATCACCCCCACATGAAGGGTGACAGGTAATTAATGACTGCCAAGAGAGGAAAAAATCAATTTTCTTAAGGGATAAGACCCCTGGTAAATCTTCTAATCCTAAATGATTATCCCTAAACATATATACTATAAACAACACTAAATTGACTCTGTGTGTGTGTGTGTGTGTGTGTGTGTGTGTGTGTGTGTGTGTGTAGTTTCTATTGCTGTGAATGGATATTATGACCATGGCAACTCTTGTAAAGGAAAACATTTAATGGGTGACTTAGAGTTTCAGACATTTAATCCATTATTATCACCATTGGGAGCATGGTGACTGGGAGTATGTATTCCACTATGCAGGAAGACATGGTGTTGCTATATCCTGACATCCTGACAAGTAAGCAGTAGGAAGACATTTGTCTCACTGGGCATGGATCTAGCAAATATGAGACCTGAAAGCCTGCCATTTTAGTAATATGCTTTCTCCAACAGGACCACACCTACCACAACAAAGCCACACATCCTAGTAGTGCGACTCTCTTTAGGGACCATTTTCTTTCAAAAAACCATATTGTGTATATTACAATTAATAATTACAGAAAAGGCATATTCACTTTCTATTGTGATAAAGCACCATGGTCAAAAGCAACACTGGGAGGAAAGGATTAATTTGCTTTACATGTCCTTCTTACTACTCAGCACTGAAGAAAGTCAAGGCAGGACTTTAAGCAAGGAAGCATTTCTGTACTGAGCAGAAAATGAAGCAGAGGCAATAGAGGAATGATACTTAGTGGGTTGTTTCCATGAAATGCTCATCTTGCTCTCTTATATAACATCAAACCACCTTTTTGGAGTAGTAACAGCAACTGTTTGCTTGACCCTCTTAAAAGAAATCCATTTTCAAAATTGCCTACTTGACAATCTACTGGAGGCATATTATCAATTGAGGTCGCATCTCCCTAAATGATTCTAGTTAGAGACAAGTTAATAAAACCTATTCATCAACACAAGTGGCCAGGAATTTGAAAGGAGATTGTGGTTCTTGGAGTAGTAGGAACAGATGGAGTAAATGATGTAAATACAGTATTTGTGATAATTTTCTTCAGAGAAATAGGAGAATGAAAATTCAGGATTCTAAATATACTTTTCGTTTCTTTAAAACTGAGAAACAATTATTCTTAATGTTAAATTTACAAATGGAGGTTTTTTGAAAACAATATAAAAAACTATACAGTGAGTGATACTATTAACACTAACTTTTTATACTTAATTTTATAAAATGGAGAAAAAATAAAATGTCTTTAGTATGTATGTAACATTGGAAATGCTGAGAGTCTAGTAGTTCCTCAATCTATGAGTCTGGATACCTCAGCAGTCACAATCTGGCTCTTAAGGCTTAGAGGATTCATGGAGAGCTGCTGGTATTCAATATATATCAGAAGCCTAAAGAAACTCATTTTCTTATTTGCTAAAGAATGCCCCAGGAATAAATAAACTTTCCAACAAGGATAAAGGCAAGCAGACAAAAAGCAGAAGCTTTTCTTCTGTGACCCCCTTTTCTGAACTGCCACTAAAATGTATTTTACACTGTCTACACTTAAGGGTAGGTCTCCATGTTTTAAATAATTTGACCCTAAACATCTTCACAGTAGTGCTAAGTGGGTCACATTTTAGTTGATTTGAGATCCAATCCAGTTGACAGCAATGATTAAGTATCAAAGCATCCATCTACTTGCATTTAAACTTTAGAGCTTGTTATCTGTATGCTCTTAATCAAGTTATTTTACCAACTGACTTCTATTACCCAGTTTATATACTGTAGATTCTTGGTTGTGAGGGTTCTGTAGTGAATATTATTCATCAAGGCTGAGTTAGGTGTTTCTCTGTAGGGAATGGGCTCCTAGATGTCAGTTCATGCACAGGAATAAACTCTGGTCCTACTGCAAGACACTCCACAAAGTACCCATGCTTTTGACTGTTGTCTACATTTGGATGATTTAGTTCATTTCCATGAAGTTTCCTCAGCTGTCATTTCAGAGTCAGTGAGCTCCTAATAGCTTAGTTGAGCCATTTGTATGGGTCTCCTCCAATGATCCTGATCTCTTTGCTCATATATTCTCTCCTCTCTCTCTTTTCAGCTGGATGAGGAGCTCGACCTGGTGATTAGCTATGGATCTCTGCTTCTGCCTCCATCCATTGCTAGATGAAGAAGGTTCTATTTTGACAATTAAGGTGGTTATTCATTTGATGATAGCGGAAGTCTTGTTTAGGAATCCTCTTCACTATTGCTTGCAGTCCTCGCCAGGGATATCTTGTAGGTTTTTGGAGGCTTCCTTAGCAACCAGGTTTCTTTCCAACCCCACAATGGATCCCTGTACCAAGATATCTATTTCTTTGTTCTCCCTCTCTGTTGCTCCTCCCACTCAACTGTCTTCTTGTCTCATGATTTGTTCCCATCTCCCCTTGTTTGCTTCCCCTTATGATCCCAATTTCATCAGGAGATCTTCTCTATTTCCCCTTCACAGGGGGATTTGCCCTCTTTGGGGAATGGATGGGTAGATGGGGGGAAGCTGAAGGAGAACTGGGAAGAGGAGAAGAAAGGGGTAGGGGTAGATATAAAAAACTTTTTAAATAAAAAAAAGAAAAAAAAGGTAATTTAAGCAGCAAGAATCAAATAAGTATCTTGAAAATTTAGCTGGAGTACTTAGAACTTAAATTTATTCTCTGAATGTGGACATTTAACTATTTTTTAATGTAACTTTGAATATCACTGTTGGAATTTCTTCTATTGTTGACTTAAATACCTTGTTGGTGACTAGGAGAGATTGTAAAATCAAAGAATACAATTAATAAAATTTAGGCATATTCTGAGTTTTTAACCTACATCAAGTTCAATAAAGGAGTTTTTATTGCTCTTATTCTCTTGACATAATTCACAACAGAATTTCCTGTCTTAGAACTCATAAAGATATGTATGTAATTGACCACCTTTTTTCTATTTTGGTTTTTCAAGACAGGGTTTCTACATGTAACAATTGTGACTGTCCATGAACTTGCTTTGTAGATTGTCCTGGACTTGAACTCACAGAGATGTACCTGTCTCTGCCTCTCAAGTACTAAGGTTAAAGACATGCACCACTATCACTGGGCTTAAAGACCTTTTTAAATTAGGTATATATGTGTGGGTATTTGCAAATGAATACAAGTCCACACTGAGGACATATTTGTTAGATACCCCTGAAGTGGGCACCTGTAAGGCACTTGATAGGGTATTGTAAATTAAATTCAGGTCCTTAGGAAGAGCAGTATGTGCTCTTAACCATTGAGCCATTTTTCCTGCAGTAATGTCCAATTGTCAGGCTGTGGAGTACTTCACTGGATGGGAAAATTTTGGACTAATAAAAAATGAAAATATGCATATTTGTAAAGATGTCCTGGAAATACAAATTATATAATGTCAAGGGTGTGGATTTAATTTAGACAATGGACATAGAGACATGGTAATGAGGCTTGAATTTAGACATAAGATACAATCCATTGGTTAAAATTTTAAAATTATGTTTATATTTATTTTATATATATGAATGATGTGAAAATGTCTTTCTGCATGCTATAAATATCATTCTTTAAATAAAGGAACCGTTTTGGCCTATATCAGGCACCATAGGTAGGCAGGTAAATAGAAGTATAAAGCATAGGTAGGAAGAGAAGGGCAGAGTTGGGAGAGATCAATCAAGCCACCCAAGAATCAGCATGTAAGGTAACTCAAGTGAGCCAAAGACCTTGTGGCAAGACAGATTAATGGAAATGAGTTGAAACAGGATGAAAGAGCTAGCTAGCAATATGACTAAGCCATAGGCCACACAGGATGAAATTAATATAAACATCTGTGTATTTATTTGTGACTTTGGGATTGCTGGGGCAGATAAGCAGCAGCAGAAGGTCTGAACTGTGGCGCTAGGCCGGCCATAAACCTTATTCTACATATGAATGTTTTGCCTGCATGTATGTATGTGCACCATTGCATGTAATGGCTATAGAAGTCAGAAGAAAGTATCAAATCTCTTGGAACTCTATTTACAAATGATTCTGAGCCATCAAGTGGGTGTTGGGAATAAAAAATGAGTCTACTGTTAGACCAGCAATTAACTGTTAAGACATCTCTCCAGCTAACTTTGCTTCATATTTTACTAAATCAAAGTCAATGTTGAGATAAGGCTGCCTTTCAGCAGCTTGTTGAATGTAAGTCTATGATGGCCCGAAATATTTTTAAAAGACTTTTGACTACTCAGACTGGGTTAAAAAGCCTGTAATGTACTTAGCATGGGTCATCAGATACTTGAAATTTATAACATTCTAAAGCTTTTAAAAAATTTCCACATTCCAAATGCTGTGCCTAAAATCCACACCATTAATTCTAAGAGCATACCTACACCAATGTTCCCCTATATGCCTTAAACCTAATGGGCAGGGTCTTTGATCACAAGTGAAAAATGTTCTTGGTCTTGTCCTGGCTAGAAGCCAGTAATGATAGAAATAGTTGGGTGTTCTGTCACCTGATTTGTTTCTCACATGATTTTAGGATTACCTGTTCAACAGGGGAAATGTTATAGCAGAACTGAAGGTCTATGAGGGGACAGCTATTTTGTGTTGGTCAAGAGAATGAAGTATCTGATCCAAGTGGAGACCTAGAACTCCAAATCAATAATTCAGATAAGGAACTAACACTCAGGAATGTGGTACCCTAAACAAGAAGGCTCACATTAAGACATGCTGAAGGGAGGAAGAATAACAAGTAACCCTTTAGTGAGCTAATGTAATTTTTGTCTAAAAATTCCACCCTACCCAACCCCCAGCTACCTTGAGGTCTGTTGGGTATTACCTGTCTTTCTGAGTACTATCTCAATGGGTCAGGGATAACTTTTATTTTTTTTCTTATTGTAGTTGCCTTGTTAAATCTCAGTAAGACAGAAGGAACACAAATTTTAATGTCTCTTAAATCTCTTTTGTCTTCCTTACTAAAACATTCTCTGGAAAGTTTCCTTCATATCTTCTTTCTCTGCACATGAACCACTATATAGAAAGGAGGCCTACTGGTTTGCTTACCCTTATGATGGAAACTTATATTCATTGCATCTTGTACTCCTTCTTTAAAGGATCTCATCAGACTAGTCACTTTACTAATGTGATTCAACAGAACTAGTACCTGTGACTTAATTTCTATAGTCTTCTTAGTTAATCTTGGCTGGCCTGTATAGTACCCAGCATCCCCAAACACTGCAGAATAAACACTGACCCACATGCATCACTGAAGGCTTCCAATTTCTTTGATTATATGAGTCAGGGAGAATCACACCTCCATTGTGGGTTGCAATTCTAATATTTTCTTTAAATGTTCATTTTGACCTTTTCTTTCAAATTTACAGTCTGTCAGTATATATTACATTTCTCAATATAGATCGGATAGAAGCATGATAAGCACTCAGGGTGAATTTTCCATTTAAAGAGTGTTATCTGGATTAAGAAAACCTGTTTGTAATTTTCCATATGTAACTTGGATTTAAGTTTCCATAACCTAGAGAATATGGAAAACAGAAAACAATAATATATAAAAGAACTCGAAAAGAGACTGTATCAGAATGTTCTTTTTCCTTTGCCTGTCTATGTCACATTTATTGGAAACTGAAAACAAAAACAAGAGTATTCAGGGTGTGGTGGGGAATAAACAAAAGTAGAAAACAAGTATGGAACAAAGGAGTCTGGGAACAAAATATTTTATCTCACCTAGAGAAAAATAAGCCCATAGAAAGCAGACAGAAACAGCAAGTGTTAAGACGCCACAGAGCCTGAGTAGGCTGATTCTGTTCTCCTTGGTGGTTGCATCAGATGTGCTACCACTGACAGTCCATAATTGGGGTTTGGTTGGGGTCTGTGTCAACTTTCAGCCCTGTTTTGCTACATCTTTACAGGAGCTTCCTGGGTCTAACCATCTCCAAGTCTCAGCTTCATTTGGCAGCTGGCTAATATTTGAGGCACATGGCTTAGAAAACTTTAAGTCTCCTTTTAGAACCCAGTACATAAAACAGTGTGTCAAAATCAGTAAGTCCATCAGGAAATTCTGGTATTGACATTTTATACTTACATAGGGAATGCATTGACCTCACCATTTAGGAAAAAAAACCCTATTGGAGTCTTGACTAGATCTCCCATTTCTGTGATTCCATTAGTTAGCCAGCAGGGTGAAAATCAAAAATGGAAAAATTAATTTTGAGTAAATAGTTGAGGTCTGAAACTGGCTACTTGTAGTACAGGAAATTCTAGGATTTCAGTGATCAACTGAAGTCTCAGAGATACTGGGAAGGAAGTTTTATGGAACTTCCACTTTGGCCTGTGCTTGCTACCTTATTAAGTATGCCACTTTACAAGACATTAATGAAGTCACATGCTGTGACCATTATGATAACATTATTAATCAAGATGTATATAAAACCACACAGTTAATTTCTGCTTGCAATTAATTTAGCTCTATAATAAAATGAGTCTATCCCCAAACTGAGCATGAGTACCTGTGTTATCTGTGCACCTCTAAGATTAAATGTGCACAGTACCTTTTTCCTTTTAGAAAAGCACACTAGTTAGGGTAACATGGAGATAACAAGAAATAGTACAAACATGGCAGGAAAAATTTTCCTGCAGGATATAGGCCCTAGATACCTAAGGAAAGAAAGAAGAAATAAGGCATTCCATTGACACAATTCAAGAGAAGAGAATCTGTGTGTTGTATGAGGTTTTTGGTCCAGACTTTCGGGTCTAGCCCAGAGACTTGGACCCACTCTCAGCCCCACTGATGATTAGCACAAAATAATCTCACAAAGGCTTATATATTAATTTTACACTGATCAGGCTAGGGCCCAAGCGTATAACTTGCTAACTCTTTACCCTTAAACTAACCCATGATTCTTATCCTATTCATCCATGCAGCTCAGTCCCTTTTCTTGGAGCAGCATTTTAGCTTCTTTCCTCTGCTTCTGCTGGTGACTCATCTAACTTTCTCTGGTATTTCTGCTCTGTTCTTCTTGGTCCCAGAGTTTTCTTTGTCTGGTAGCCCCACCCATACTTTCTGTCTGCCTTTGGCCAATCAGTGTTTTTTTTTTTTTATTAAACTAGTAGGCAGGACAATTGTTTACAAAGTAATAACATAATCCCATTACATCAGTGTGCCTTTTCATCAGTTGTAACTCTGTTCATAAAAAGGTCTCCTATATTTCATTTTGATTTTCCCTCGGCTCCTATATACATGTTGTCCCTGTTCTGGAAAAGGAAACAATGAAAGAAGTGGAAATAATGGCAAAGTGAGATTATTTTGGCTCAGAAAGGACTTAGAAAAACCAGGATGGTCCGCATCCTCTCCAGCATAGGCTGTCATCTGTACCTTTTATCTTAGCCAATCTAACAGGTGTTAGGTGGTATCTCAAAGTTGTTTTGATTTGCATTTCTCTGATGGCTAAAGATGAAGAGCACTTTTTCAGGTGCCTTTCAGCCATTCATAGTTCCTCTGCTGAGAATTCCCTTTTTAGATCTGAACCCCATTTTTTGAAAGGGTTATTCAGGGTTTTGTGATCTAAATTCTTGAGCTCTTTATATATCTTAGAGATCAGTCCTCTGTCACTTGTAGGGTTGGTGAAAATCTTTTCCCGTTTTGTAGGCTGGCGTTTTGTCCTATTGACAGTATCCTTGGCTTTGCAGAAGCTTCCCAGCTTCAGGAGATCCCACTTATTGATTGTTGGTCTTATTGCCTGTGCCACTGGTGTTATATTTAGGAAGTGGTGGCCTGTGCCAATTTGTAGAAGTGTATTTCCAACTTTCTTTTCTATCAAGTTCACAGTGGTTGGGGTTAAGTTGAGGTCTTTGATCCACTTGGATTTGAGGATTGTAAGCTTGTTCAGCCACTTTGGAATGCAGTATGGAGGTTTCTCAGAAAATTGAGAATCAATCTCCCCAAGGACCCAGCAATACCACTTCTGGGTGTATACCCTAAAGAGGCACATTCACACTCCAAAGGTATTAGCTCAACTATGTTCATAGCAGCATTATTTGTAATAGCAAGAACCTGGAATCAACCTAGA
>PVIH01025590.1:0-20373 GCA_004025045.1 Sigmodon hispidus
TTTTAAACTTTATTTATTTATTATTTATTTGCCTTGGTGTTTGCCTGAAACTGGAACTACAGACAGTTGTTAGCTGCCATGTGGGTGCTGGGAATCGAACCCGGGTCCTCTGGAAGAGCAGACGGTGCTCTTAACCGCTGAGCCATCTCTCCAGCCCCTAGCTTCATCATTTAAACAAGATGCCATTTTAGGTAACGGAATTTATGTTGGACACCTGCAAAAGCTATTTATTACATTCATTTCTGACACAGCCACCATGTGTCTCTACCAGGACTGTGATGTAGTATTCAGTTAGCTCCTTTGCAGATAGAGCACTGCCATGGCAGAACCGACAGATGCTTTACTCTCCTTAAAACAACAAACAGTCTAAATGCCGAAACATCTCACGCCCATACGAAGTCTGTTTTTGCTGGGAGAAATCAAGATTACAACTGTCACTTGCATTCTCCTCAGATGCCAAGAAGAGCAATCATGCCCCTCCCATGCCAGGGCACTGTGGCCAGCTGGGTTCATTTATTAGCTTTTATTGTGGTATGAACTCATTCATTATGATTAATTTGGCTCATCTAGATGAACAGACCACCTCATTAATCTTAAGAAAGAAAATCATGTGGCACAGGCTGTCATAGGTCTCTCACACTGATGAAGTAGAAAACGAAGATGAAGACCAGGACTCAGCTAAGACAGCAAGACACGTTTGAGTCTTCTCCCTTCGGGGAGGCCTACATAGCTGTTGGTGCAGAGTCTGAATGGCACGTGCCATCTGTCTGGGGCAGCACCCACTGAGAGACCCCCATCATTTATTGGTCTGATAGTGGGAGGGGCTTCATGGCAGACAAAACAACACTACAACTGAAGAAGGGAAATGAATGGAAAATTCTCCAAAGCAGGAGCAACTTAACCTGCTATTGGGCTGTCCCTCATGAAGGAGACTTCCTATGTAGAAAACAGGCAGCTGTGAGGACATGGGAGTATGGAGTCCCTGAAGATATCTGCTCACTTCAGCCTCATGGTGACTTACTTTTGTCTTTCCTAGTTCAGCAGTTTAGCACAACAGGCATCAGCAACATGTCCCAACTCTTAACAGGGGTATTTCACTACAGACTTATTATCAGCACAGGATAGGCAATGAAAGTCCATTCTTCCTGACACACTTCCTGTCCAATCAGTTTTCCAGAGTGGTGATACTTCAGCAAATCAAAAAGCAGTGCAAATTTTTAGATTCATACCATCCTCCCAAGAGAAAGAACTCTATCATGGAAAAGCCAATTAGGTGGCACCATGGCCTCATGTTTAAGAGACCAGACTCGCTGTTACTGAGCTGATGCTGTATTTCTACTTTGACAGCGAGGAGTCACATGTCTGAAGGCTTTCAAAGGATCATCTCAGAGATTCAAACAATGTCATCAGAACCTGGCCTGTGCTTTCTCCTCCTACACTGGCTCTGGCTGACGTGGCTGGCTCTAGCTCTGCAGGCAGGGACTTAAGAGGAAGGCACAATATCACCACAAACAACATGACTGAAATCTCTTTTCAAAAGTTCTTCCAATCAGCCACAGACTGCGAGAGCTTGTCCTACAATGAGAAGTCCAGTGCTACTTGGCATCTCTGCGTGAGACACTGAGTCATAAGCTCCTGACACTGGCGGAAACATCTGACCATAACTATATCTGCATTCCCATCACATACGTGTAGCGGAAATCCCGGAAAACGGGAGAGGCATTGCTTCCCGGGCAGCGCGGCGGCGGCGGCAGAAGGAGGGGCAGGCCTTCCGGTCCGAGCGCGCGGCAGCTCCGTACGGCAATGGCTAAGATCTTTTACTCATAATTCTAACAAAATAAATCTTATTTAAAACATAACAATTAGTGGCGAGTTTATTCCGCGATATTTGGCGCCCCACATTGGGCGCCATCTGTTGTAGTATGTTTTTTTTGGCCTGTTTGGGTCTGGAAATTTGTGACCTGGCACGCGTGTGGTGTCGGCGGTGTGGAGCTTGGTCTGTGTGCCCGCAGCTTTTGTCCCCCAAAAGAAATGAATTACACGCTTATATATTTTATACTGTTTGGCCCATATTTTAAGCACATTATTAGTTTGTTTTATCTTTTTAAATCAACTCATTTTTATGAATCTATCTACTATATGGCTTGCAGCCCGTGGCTCACCTGGATTTTTATATGTTTTTTCTTCGGGGGACAGATGGCGACTAGTAAACTCTACCCTTTCTTCCTACCTGGCTGCCTCTGATTCTCCACCCACTTCTACGGTGCCCTACATGGGTCAAAACAGTTATTTATTTACATAGTACAGAGAACATTCCACCACACATACGGAGACACAGATCTATTCAAACTGACCTGTAGACAGCTGTACAGGTCATTCCCATATGCCACCTCTTGTCTGCAACTCAGGTTTTAGAGTCAACTACCACTACCATGTAAGTTCTATCCCCTTACCTGTCCTGTGTGAGAAATGTTCTCACAGTATTCAGGTCAAGACATCCAATTACCAAGCCAGGGCCACCATGGAGACAGACTGAGCCACATTAGATTTCAGCTTTGGCTGCCTTAGCAGGGAGGTGCTAGAAATCTAAATAGTGATGGTTCATACTTAGTATAACTAGGCTGGTGTCCTTGACCATTTGGCTTCCTTTTTATTATCTGTCTGGCTATGTAGCTCTAGTTGGGCCTCAACTCAAGTCCCCACAACCTTCCTCAGCTTCCCTAGAGCTGGGATTAAGATGTGTACCACTCTGGTTACTAGCTGGTTCTCCTGAGGTTTATGAAATTACTTAAGGCTCCGTACTATCCCTATTTTACTGTTTATAACCAGCACAAACATTGGTCTGAATGTCTAGTTGGAATGTAGTTTGGCTACAAAAAATGATCCCTCATTTCAAGACAAAACCTTGAAATGGCATGTCAGGTTCAAGCTCAAATCAGAAGCCAAGGAGTTCTAAGAAGTGAATTGCTTGCACGAGAACAGTGTTCAGCAGCACAGATGGGCACTGGATCATCTCAAGGAGCAGGTCATGCTGGAACTATGCACCTACCCAGTTCCCATTCTAACATATACGTTTCTATAACTTAGATTAAGATAAAGGGAAATGTTTCTAAAGCATGATGCCTAAAAATTGCAAAATATTTTGTTCTTTGCAACTTGTCAGTTTTAACAAATCCAATCCATGTGACTGGTTTATTTAATGTACTAATTTTTCTAGTCAGCTTTACATAAGGGGTAAGTGGTGCATTTGTGTCTTTTGATAAAAAACAAGAATGTAGCCTTGTAACTAAGCAAGGGACACGCTTCCCACTGCAGTTACTGTTGTGGCTCCTCACAGTGCACAGAGCACAGAAAGCTCTGCTGTGAGGGACTTCAGGCAAATGTAATAGAAGGAGCACTGGGCTGCCACACATTTTCGTCATACAAGTCTTCTGGAAGCTCTTCTTCATCTCCATCAGGAAAATAAGTGGGGAAGGGCAGGTTTTTACAATGATCCTTATATGCAGGCAGTACAGAGTCTCTGACCTGAGGGAATAGAGACAATTCTTACTCATAAATGCTACCAACTGTAGTGATTGAAGTCACCACTAATAAAGAGTATCTGTTCCCGTGCATTTGAGCAGGAATGCTCCACACACAGGGAGCAAAACCTCTACTGCTACTTTCCTTTTACTCTAGTAGATGTAATTAATCAATTTCCTCAATTGAATCAACTACCTCACAAGAATAAAACCACTAATTATTACTTTATAGTTACTGGAACTGTATGTACTTAACTGTCCAACAAGATGGATATTTTAAAATCACAACTCAATTATCTTTTATATCCACATTTACTTTACAAATATAAAGGTCTGATACTAAATACAAATTCAATACCTATTAATTACGCATTTTATCATCTACTGTTTTTGTTACTTTGTTTACCATACGTAGAACTAAATTTTGGAGATGAGGCTTAAAAATATAGAATTTACTTCATTTTTGTTAATGTTAACTCTAAGAGCATAAAAAGAAGAATATCACTTTTATTAAAAAAAAATAGCTTTACATTTGGCAAGGAGTATTTTTACTGAGAAGTTTAAGACAGAATAATAACAGGGACAGAAAGAAAGCCATAAGCATTTACAGTAGCTCTGAGAACATTTTATGGCCTAAAATATTTCAAATTGTGTCTGGGTTCATAGCTGATACTTTTGAGCAGAGATACTGATATAATCTAAAATACTGTATTTTAGTTTTGGATATTACTAGGTTCTTCAAAGTTTCTCTAGCCTTCATTCAGAGAGGGAAAAATAACATGCATGTACACAGTAAAATAGGGCATATTCATTTTAGCAACAAGAAATGAATAATTTAGTCAAGATGACAGCTGCCAGGAATAACTAAGTGCATAAGAACAGTCTACTTTAAATCCCCCATTACAACTGTTTCAAGAAATGACCAGTATTGCAAGAATTTTACCTGGTTTTATAATAAAAGCCCAGAGCCAGATACTGGGGAAAAGCTGAAATATCAGAGACAGACCACAGTCAATTCTCACACAGCCAACTCTTCACACCTGTACTGGTGTCTGCAAAGCCACAGGCAAGCAGTTTTGTTTGTTTGCTTGTTTTTTTATGCAAATTTGTGCCCCAAAAGTTGAGTGTCAGATATTACGCAAATTCTATCTGACATAATAAAAACTTGGAGCCAGATATTAAGGAAAACCTGAGGGTTTCCAAAAACAAAAGCACTGATAATGTTTCCAATGTAAGAGAATATACAATGCAACAAGTCAAAACTGAAATTTCTGCTTGTTTTTGTTGGAAATGAATAACAAATGCTCTATGGAGCCAGGGTCACTTCAAGTGTGAACCTTCTCACACTCAGCAGAATCAGTTTCTACTCTGTATCACCACAGCTCAGCGGAGTCCACATTGTGGGTTTTACTGGGAAGCTTCAATCTATCTGGTCAACATGTTAGTTATATTTACCTTTTGTTTGGGAAGGCAGGTATGACAGAGTGCTGCTGGCACTGATTTCCCTAGCCCTGGTCACCTTTCTGCACTGACTCCCACCTTGTCATCTATTTCCGGAAGGACAGGGAAATGCTGACATTTTGGCACCAGCTCCTTTCTCTCCACCAGCTCTTGGCTTACATGGTACTGCATCTTTCCACTGAGGTGCTACTACAAAGGAACTGAGGCAAAGAGCATGGAAGGGAAGACCAGCTGCTGTAGATGCTATATATTCAGGTCACACAAAGACCTAGGAAATACATCCATATTATTGAGTGGTAGAAATTAAATTGTTGTACATACCTTTACTAAGCAATTTTTATGTCCAGGTACAGAGCCATTTATGTAGATGATATTGTGCTTGGTGTTCACTCTCCACACCTACAACATAAAGTGAACGATTTGAGAGAGGAAGGCTCCAGAAACTAGAAAACATGTTACTAGAGCCGTGATCACACCGGCAACTGAAGGCCAAGCAAAGGCTGAAAAGCTCTGAGCCCTATTGAGTGACTTGTCAGAGCATTAGTGCACCTTACTTTAGGAGTGTGGCTGTTAACAACTACTTCAACTCCACGGAGTCTGCTGACACCAAGAAATACATGTGGAAATTCAGGTCTGTTTTGGCTACTATTACTTTTCTACAACTAGCAATGGGAATTCCTAACTCACTGAATCTAAAATAAGCCAGTCAAGCAGGCTGCCTTTGACAAAATCTCAACATGGGGGAAAAACAACACACAATGGCAAAAACAACATAAAAAGACAGAAAATAACTGAAGAGGGGACATGAGGTATTTACTAACACCACGCAGAAAACTGTGACAAGTGGATGGTCTCTACTAAGCATGAAATAGGGCTGGGGAAACAGACTTCGACTTATCTGATAACTCCCTTTAGGTATCTACATGACTGGACTAAGGAGTGCTAGGAACAGCAAGCATTACTTCTGGTGTGCCTGTGAGGGAGGCTGTGGGTAGACTTCACTCAGAGGGTGAACACCATCCAATCAGCTGGGGCCAGAATAAATGAAAGAGGTTGAGAGAAGTACTTCCTCTAGAGCCTGGAAATGCTGCCCAAGTCACCTCAACTCCAAGTTCCCAGACTTTGGGCTCAACGACCATCTATGTCCCTGCCTCATTCTCAGGACTTTTGTATCAAACTGAGATTCAATCACTGAGTTTCTCAGTTGAAGTTTTGGACTGAGTCAGGGCTACACGCATTCTGAGACTCTAGCCTGCAGGTATCCTATGGTGGGATTTCTCAACATTTATATATAAAAATCATAGAAGAGAATCTTAAAAATATCCTTTATTTTTCAGACTGCCCAATCAAGCATCCAAAGCATCTACTCATTCATCCACATAGCTGCCTGCTCTGGAGAAGCCTGACATAACTATATGAAGTTGTACAGAATCTATATATTAAATGCATGTGGAATTAAGAGGGGAAGAGCATACACAAAATTCAACAGTGACTACTTCTGAGTGTTATTGCTATGGCTGACTTACTTTGTTCATTTGTATGCTTTGAGTCATACACATACAAATATATATAATTTGTTATTTTAATAAAAGTATGAGCATATAGCATCCATTATAGTACAAATTGCTAGCATTTAGCTATTGAAGATTTTCTCAGATTAGTAGATTAAAAACTAACTTCTCTTTTAACCCACACTCTCTCTCGGAAAATGAAGTGCCCTGCCCTCTCCTGGAATTGTCCCTCCTTTCCTGGCCCACATCTGCTTGATTCCCACATAACCTAAGACAGCTCAGAATGTAACCTTCAGCTTCTGTGGTAATAGACACAATATTCAGAAACAGAATGTTTGGGGAGTTTTTGTTCTGTTTATAAAAGAGAATACTACATCTAGTGCTTGGGATGCTTCCCCCACTGCAGTATCTTCTGAAAATATTCCAGTGCAAATAGCAGGCTGCTACTTTTTCCTTTGTAACAACTATATATATGGCTTAGATATGAAATGTAATTACGCAGCCCCCATTACAGTACAATTCAATTTCATTTCCTTTGAATGACCAATTCCACACCTACAAATCAACCTCATACACACTCCATTCTTAATAGTCATAAAGTACACTTGTTCAGGACATATACACGATGTATGTTCTAGGCCTTTACATATAAACTCACAAACAGGACTTTATAGACTTACTTTTAGTCCATACATTGTCCTGTTCTGGTTTCCCATCTGCCCAGGCATTTTAGTTCCAGGCCAGACTCTGGCAACATCCTGAAAAACAAAAAACAAGTTCACACTTTCAGTATATTTGATTTTGAACAATATTGACTAAATAACAGTAGACACCACAAACAAGATTAAGTTCTACTCTTTCAAATCATTTATTCAGCTATATCAGAAAAACAACTGAATATGGATGTATATACATTTACTTTGATGTTGGAACACAACTGAAGAATGGAGTCATGTGAGAAGTCTGAGTGCTTGTAGGAAAACAAGAATCCTTGACCTCAGCTTCTTCAGAATGTGGTTTCATGCTCCTCCCAGGTGGAGCAGACAGGAGTGTGTTTACTTCATCAGCCGTTACTTATGTACCTCTACAGAAAAACGTCTTTGCTATCTGTGGTTTGGCCTTGGGACTGAATACTTTACTCAAGTGATTCTCCTTAACACTCAGAGTATAAATTATCTGATGCTCTGAATAAAGCTGGCTATTATGAGACTTTAGTCCACCTCATTTTTAGGCCCCACTCTCCCAGGTTCCCGGAGCTAACTGTGGCAAACACTCCTAGATGGTAACTAAGCATTGACTAAGAAGCAGATGGGAGGCAAGCTCATTAGCAAGAACTAACTGATCTAATAAACACAGCAATCAGAAAAACAGGAAACACAAACACACCACATCACCATGACAAGGGGAACCAGTGGTGCTTTCCTGATCTCACCCAATCCTATTGACTAGCTTAATGGGCTTCACCTACATCCCTACTGCCTGAATGGGACTCTTCCTCACATGTGAAGTTATTTCACTTGACCCATATTATCCACATCAGTAGAACAAGTGTTTGTCTAGCTCCAGCTGGCTCTGAAAATGGATAATAATCCCTCATCTAAAGAAATCAAATGTAAAATGAGTGACTGGCTCACTGAACTCTCAATGAGCAAACAGTTTTATGTGGCAGGCTCACTTCTACAGCAGCTGAAAGCCCCAAGTGGAAGTGACCTATGAACATACCAGGTTGGCTCACTACATGTGACCTCACTGGATTTTGGATCACTAAGAATATACCTCTGGGCATGTCTCTGGGAGTACTGCTAGGGAGGTTTTACATGAGGGGGCCCTCACTAAACGTGAGTGGCACTTTACCATTGACTTGGGGTTCTAAGCTAAAGAAAAAAAGAAAGAAAAGGAGAAGGCAAGCTGAGTAGTGGTATCCTCTCTGCACAGGGGACACAATGTGAGCAGTTGCTTCTCATGCCCCACTTCAAAGTCAGAATCTATTTCACTCATGCCTTCCCTCTACAGGGACTCGACTCCAACTGTGAACCAAGATCAACCACTCCTTAAGTGGCTGTGTGGGTATTTTGTCACAGCAATGGTAAACTACGTAAGTAATTTCCTATGTGCAGCACATAGCAGTTCTGAGAACTGCAGACTAAGAATGACTTGTACCTGGTCTATACAGTGCATGTCAACAAGTACCAGACAAGTTCAGTACTCTAACACTGCCATTACAAGCACTCTAAAGAATACAGACTACACTACCTAATCCTTTAGTAAAAGTATTTGCCCAACATATATCTAATATCAAATAACAACCACTAATCATAAGAAGGAAGTTGTAAAATTTGCCTGAAAATATCTAATCAATCCTAACTAGAAATTCCATACTGATTAGCTGCTCCTCCCTCCAACCCCACAGCAACAACTTTTTTAGAAATGACTAGTCTGGAGCACTACATTAACAGTCATAAAATAGTTGAGCTTCTTTGGCTTAGCATGCTTTCAAGACTCATCCATACTACAACAGTATCAATCCTCCAGTTCATTTTACTAAGTGACATTCTATTGAATGATTATATCAGTTTTAGCTACTTCAAAGTGATGGATATTGCCACTGTGGATATTCATGTGAGTTTTAGTATGCATATAGTCTTTTCTCTTGAGCATATACTCATAAATTGCTAGGTCATAAGGTAACTTTACATTTATTTAGGAACTGCCAAGCTGTTTTCCAAAGTAGTCACCATCATTTAAAATTTCTGCCACCAATGTGAAAGGGTATAGTTTCTTCATGTTTCTGCCACCAATGTGTAAGTACAGAACTTTGGTAACCAATGTGAGCCCCAGTATGTGAAGGGCTGGCTCATGGTGGTGTTGATCTGCAAGCTCCTACTGCTGAAGAGGGTGAGCATTTACTCACTGGCCTGACAGACACTTTCTGGGCTTCTCTGCCTGGTTTTAAACTGGGTTACTTTTACTATTGGTTGTTTTCTCTATGTAGACATACCCAGTTTTATCTACCCTCAAGTATGGGCCTCCATCCTTGCTAATTACAAACAGCACTGCAGGGCTGACTTGTGCTAATGAACAAGGAGACACCTTCAGGGCAGAGTCCAGAGAAGCTTTGCTGTGTCAAAGGATAGGTGTGTGTAGCTTTATCAAGGGTCTGCCTGTTTCCCTTGGTTTTGTTCCCAACACTGATTTTGATTCCTATTTCCTGGTAGTCTTGTGCACAGATTTCTCTTCGGCTCTTGGTAGACATTACAACAAAACTTCAGTTTCTTGGTAATACAATCTATTAGGAGAGTACTTAGTACCTAACTAAGGGAAGCTAAAATCTGTTTCTTATTAAAAAAACAGAATATGTTACCAACCACCAACCATTAAAAGGACTGTGCATTTACTCTGAGGCTCCAAAGGTTTTATTCAAAAGCTCCCTCAGCAATATTTGCTTTACCTCAAAACAACAAATTAGCAAAACAAAGGGTCTTTTCTTCATTTCTTACGTTATTATTGTTCATTTCTCCATTTATCTCAATGCCACCTCCCCCCAATGCATTCCAATACTATCCATGGCAATCCCACACAACTGTTTCCCATAGGGCAAAGCAAATGTGTAAACCAGCAAATGGAGCTATATGCAGTTGCCATACTGTTTTAGATAGGACACTAACAGAGAGAGAAATAGAGAATGCTGCCAATGGGATTTATGCACTAGAAAAATTGGTGAGGCCAGCCTATGAGAGTGTGACAACTACTAGGACCCAACTGAAGTCAGGCGAAAGTCATCTGGCTTGAGCTTACAAACAGTGAGGACTGTATGCAGAGGTTGAGCACTCAGCACTAAACACATCACTGTCTAGTCTAAGGCTGATGTCTGCTTTCCTAGCAGATCAGAGCCTGAAGAGTGAGACCCTGCCCAATTCCCACTTCCCTCAGTGAGCATCACTATTTATACTCACTCCAGTAGAAATAGCTCCAGGTCTCCTGTGGGTCTTCGTCTGACCGTGAGAAGCAGGTTGGCCTTTAAATCCCCATCTTTTCATGACACCCTGAAAACCTTTACCAATACTGGAAAAAAAAAAAAGTTAGAATTTACATAATGAGTGGAGTATAAAATATATCTAACTGTACTTTCTTGAAAGCACCTTGGAGTTCTAACAAGACTTATCTAAATAACCAGAAAAGGCCATACCAGCTGAACTGCAAATGAACGTCCCTTCACCTGTCTTGGTTTGCACCTCCCCCTGGAGTCTAACTCTGCATAAAATGTTATGTCAAGACTGTGAGACAATAGCAGGCTAAGCACAGGGAATTTACCTACGAAAGGTTCACCCTCATAATCTTGTGATGTCATAGCAAAGCTCTAGAAGTTTCGCTCTCCTAACAGACATAGCAGGCGGCCATCAGGACGAGCCCTAAACACCCCGTCTCCTAGTATTCTTCCTGTACTTAATCCTCTTCCCGGGAGCCTGGGACTGATTCAGTCTAATGGAAAAATATGCTGAGAGATGAGCTGTCGGTCTGAGGCTGGTTACAGTTTTCTGGTCCTTCCTGTCCTCTTGCTTCCTAGCTTTGCAAGAATCACCTGGCACTATGTAAGCAGAATGTAGCAAGGGTGGTTCCAGTAAACAATTGAGGCTTTGCCACTGCTGCCAACAGCCATGCCACTAAGCTTGGAGGCAATTTTTCTCTTGTCAGGGCCCAATGTGAGAGACCCTGAGCCAGATACAGACAGGTAAGGCACACACACTTAGGTTTAAGCAACTGTGTGAGGACAATAAGTCAGGGAGGAACAGATAAGGTATGAAATAGAGCACTGAATAAATAAACCTCTAGAGTGGCTCTGCCACTTACAAGCAGGAGCCTTTAGCATAGTGCTTCTCAACCTTCCTAACGCTGTGACCCTTCTACACAGGTCTTCATGTTGTGGGGACCCCAATCATAAAATTATTTCATAAATGAATCATGACTTAGAATGTAAATAAATATCTGATGTGCAGCCCCAGAGGGGTCATGACCCTCAGGCTGAGAACCACTGCTCTAGATGATGGCAAGTAGTTTCAGAGGATACCAGACAGATCTTGATCTATGCTGACTACAAAGCTAGTAGAAAAGCAAAAGTAGAGAATGAGTTTCTTAATAACCTAAATATGATTTTTAAATGAAAACACTTTACTTCTAATGATACTAAGGTTACTAAGTCCATTTCTGAATGTCAAGTACATCCCTACAAATGATACTGTGCATGTCTGAGGGGCTTGTAAGTCTATTTTAGAAATCATCTATATGCTCTTAAGGTGAACATGGTTTTCTTCCTCTTTTACCAGACAGTGCCAATATATTTTAACATAGTATTGAATAGTTTCACCAAAGCTAGTAATGATTAGATGTGCACCGTTCAGACCAATTATGAAGTAGCATGAAAGTTACTCTATCTCCACAAGGACTTCGTTACATGTTTACTAACAAAGAATTACCAGTAAGAAAGAAAGCCCCTTAAATAACAGTTTTAGATAAATCAAGAACTTAACATAAAAACAATTAGAATCTATAATTGGAGCCCAATAGGCATGCACTCTCAAATCACACATCAAAACTTGTTTAGAAATAAATTAAACGTAGTTTACACCTCTTTCTGCATCTACTACTCTCTCCCCCCTCAATAACTACAAAACAAGCAGTCCTAAAAAAAAGCTAAAATAGAAGTGTAACATACACTCAATGGAAAACTTACTGCATAATTTTATAGAGATGAACATCAAAAAGAAGCTATGAGAATCAAATACTGAAATATGCCTCAGATATAATTATTATTTCTATGTAATAGTGAATTTTAGGGAATATTTGCAAAGTTAATGTAAAAAGCTTAGTAATTTAAAAATGAGAAATAAGTGAAGAATAATTTCGACATGGCCTATCATTTAGCAAGTAGTAGCAAAGAGCAGCAGAGAGCAGCCAGCACCCTCATCCTCAAAGAACATGCTTTAAAAATACCACTCGCACGCCACTGCCTAGACGTTCACTGCTGCCTCCAGAGTTCTCAAACTGATTATCTGCCTTAAAAAGACAGCTTGAGTGCCCGCACCAGTGAAACGCAAGCAGGTAAATTACAGAAGATAATTGAGCTCATTTTAGAGTAAATGATTACAAGATGAAAGTGGGATCCTCAAAGTGCTAATTAGTGTCAGCTAATTGCAGATTATTCTTCAGTCTGGTCTGGAACACTTCATGAGCTCCACTGTGTACAATGGGAACCTCTTCAGTAAATAACCTTTAAACAAAAGGCAAAACCACAAGTGACATGACAATTATTGGCTTAATTCAGGATGCAGAGAACAGAATGCACCTGTTGGTCCATGGGAGGTACAGGTAGTGAGTCTCTGGCTTCTCCCAATTGCTATCCAACTGGAGAACAAAAGTAAAACAAAAACAAGGAATGAACTAATCTTTACTTAGCATACCCTAGTGTAATTCAAATACAATTCTTCTGTAAGTCTCACAAGAAAAAACTTCACAGAAATTTATACAAAACACAGATGCCTATCTCCTTCACCCTCTACCCACTGTGAGGCTTTGCCTGCTTGTCAGTAAGAGACAGGGTCTCATGCTGTGGCCCTGGCCAGCCTGGAGCTCACTGTCTCACTCAGGCTGGCTCAGAACTGATGCCATCCTCCTGTCTCCAACAGCTCTGGGTGTGCAGGTGTGCACCACTCTCCTAGCTACCCTTGCAGTTCTTAGCTAATGGCTGCAGAAATAAATCAAATGGAAATTCAAATCAGAAAAAAATGCAATTTCAGACATTCCAATTTTAGTGAGGCTTTGAAAATAAGAAAAAGAAAAATTATGTCTTTAGGATACTTACACTGCTTAAAAAGTCATTTAAAAACAAAAAATACCTTAGAGGTCTCATTTAATTTAGAAGACTACTGCGCCGATCCTTGTCCCATGCCCCCCCCCCCCAATAATGGCTGAATACAGGGCAGAGATAACACCTTACTTAGCTCAGTGTCCAGCCTAACAAAGTGAACCTAACACCATCACTATTGCTATGTCCTGGGAAGAAAGGAAAAAAGGTTTAGAGGCCTACATGAGTAATCGTGAACCCTTCCAGAAGGTAATACATAACTCATTGCTTCCCCCTCCTCCCATTATCTCTATAGGTTAAAACTTCAGGAATTTCATCCCCTGGCCATATCATGAGAAATGCCCAAATATTGACAACAAACAGTTTTAAAAAAAACCCTTCAGGCATTTCTTTGTTTCTAATACTTGTGCCTGGGGCAAACATGTCTGAGACAAGAAGAGACTATATATCTGCTCTGAATAAACTACACTCAGTTTTCTAAGAACTTTCCACAGCCCCAACCCCAGGACTCATCCTTGCCACCAGCTTCTGTGACATGTCTCTCCTCTTTTTCTTTTCCCCTCAACTCACCATTCATACCTCTGCAATCTATTTTCCTCTTCAGTTAGTTTCTGGAAATCACTCTGAGATTAATCTAATCCAAAACTGCATTTTTTTAATAAAATAACTTTTATTATGAAATTGTTGCACCTACTAAAGACCAGAGACTATGACGAAGCCTGAGGAATCTGTCACTCACTGACAATGACAGACTCCAGGCCTGCAATGTTTCATCTGTTTCTCTTGCTCTGAAATTCCAGTAGGGCACTTAAAAGCAACCTCCAGTTAGTCTGCCATTTATATCACAAATATTGTGGTATGGAAAGCTAAGGTCATTTTTAAACTACAAAACCATAATATGGTTTCCACAATCTAAAAAGTGAATGTCTCCTTAATATCAAATATGCAGCCAGTGTTCAGAGGTCCATGTCTTGTTTTCATAGGTCTGTCTTCTGCCTGTCTCTGGTGTCTCTCCACCCTGTTGTCATCAATGTTCACTTTGTGGTTTCCTTAATCTTTGGGATGCCCTTTCTCCCTAACGCCTCATGAAATGGTAGTCTGAGCATCCTGCTTCTGTTTCTCTTCTTGCTATGGTTTAAGTCACAGTTGGTATGTGTTAGCTTATATTGACCACCTAGTTTTATAAAGTTTTATTGGTGATAGAAATGCACATTCATTTACATGTTGATTATGTCTGTTTTAGAGCTATCATGAAGAAAGTTGTCTGATGTATTAGTTGCTATCAGAATTGAATTCTTAATGACTTCATGCTTTTTGTTCATTTCTCAAGTCTTTCTTACTGAGGTGGAGTTTTCCTTTTACACTAAACAAGAAGCAGTGACAACATGCTGATGGCAGTCAAGGCTCCTGAGTGGACAGTACTCAGTGCCAGGCTTGAGCCAAGGGCTGTAACAGTGGTTCTCAACCTTTGGGGTCATAACTCTGGGAATCAAACGATCCTTTCACAGGGGTCACCAAAAGCCATCGGAAAACACAGAATTTACATTATAATTCATAACAGCAAAATTATAGTTATAAAGTAGCAACAAAAATAACCTTATGGCTGGAAGTCACCACAACACAAGAAACTGTGTTAAAGGGTCACAGCACCAGGAAGGCTAAGAATCGCTGTGCTAGAAGTTCTCATATTAAAGATGAAGTAGTAAGAGATCAAGAAACTTGCCTTGGTCACAGAGCTCCTGAGGCTATGAACTTGTTCACCTGTTATTATCTTGCTGGCTCTGGATTTTGCTGTTTGGTAGGAAAGCAATTAGATATATAGATAATAACTAAAATGTGTTTAAAAACAAATCAATAGAAAACTCTGAAACACTTCTTCCCAAACTCTATCCTCATCTCAAAACAGTCATCTACCTTGACTTAAGGTTTTTCTGAGAGATTATTTCTTTATAATCTCACTAATGTCTATAAACTTACTGCTCTGAATAGCTAGTAAATCAAGTTATTAAAAATGGACTAGAAATGGAGGACAAATTAGAAAAGTCTGTCCTCAGTCACAGGAGAAAAGGAGAGGCCACACAACCCATACTCAAAAGGCAAAGTCTCCACTCATGGTTAATGGGGAAAACAATACTCATGAGCTCTGAAGGGCATAAATTCGGAGCAGGGATCTGCCCTCCGAATGAGCGACACTGAGAGAAGTGCACTAAGAAACTTAAGAGGAAAAAGAAAACTGTGCAAATGCATGTGGACTGTCCAGGCAGCCCACAAAAACCCAGGCCGTAAGGATGCATCTCCCAGCTAAGGAGCCTGCATAGCACTCACAGGTTCAACCAAGTTCCATGTGAGCAGCCAATCAGTCTACAAGCCTCTAAAGCACCAGAGGAATGCAGGAACACGCTGGCTACAAGTGGGACAGTCCCTGGAAACACCTAACACAAGTTATGTAAGATCCAATGCAACTTGACCTCAGAGAAGGCAGTGTATGTGAGGGAAATCACACGAATGCTGACTCCATGTAGCAGCAAAGACCTCCTCCAAGTGTCCTCCTTTCTTCCAGAGCTGACCATCACAGCTTTAATCCTAAGGCTATTTGTTCTCCCAGAGCTTATGCTACTTACACTGGAGGCTGCCATATAATTTAAATCATCTTGTTTTCTAGAAATAGGTCCTTTACAAAAGAAACATTCCCCCACCTTTACTCAACATACAAAAGCCAAAAGACAATATAGCATATGATATGAAAGCATCCACTGAGCAGACATTTGAAAAGCTAAGCTCTATATTAAAGTAGTCACAAGTCTGGTCACAGGACAGCTGCTGACCAAGGCATCTGACTCTGCATGTCTTCTCAGGATGTCTCCTGTGTCCTGCAAGTTATATAATGGAGTTCACACAGCACCCTAAAAGTTCACAGATGTGCATGGTATCTTATGATTTGTAATAATACATAAACTTGAAAGTAAAATAATCTGCTTCATAACCCATTCTTCACTGGTTAACCAAACCAAAGGTCAAGAAAGCTGAATAGTAGTCACCAAGAGACAATCAGTGATCTTACTGGCTTCAATAAATGGAGGAAAACAAAGGGACAGGTTCAGAACCTCTTACAGATTCTTTTTACTGATGATCTACCTCATGTCATTTCTTCAAAACTGGACAAAGATAAAGGCAACTAGCAGCTTCTGAAAGGGCCTATGTTTGACATGAGGTGGCCACAGTGTGAAAGTCAACCTTCCTGATTAAGGAAACTAAACTCAACACTCATCAGATTCTGTTTTAAAGACAGTAAAGCTAACTCCTCAAGTTTCTTTAAATAAAAACTATTGTCTAGTCATCACCATCAAAAATAAATACAAATAAACTGCTCTCTCAGAGTCTATGGACACTTTTCTGTCAAAGGGCTATCGGTGAGAATATCCTTGTAGGCACTGTTATGTGACTAAGGAGAGCAAACAGACACAAAGGCCTAAGTCAGAATCCATGATGAGAGAACGAGAACTGGTAACAACTGGTGCTCCTGTAACTCTGGCTATTGTAGGCCATGTGAGTTCCAATGGCCAGCAGGAAGCAGTTCCCAAACACCTACACTGACTTGGGTACTCTGTACTATAGCAATAACTTCTCTACGATCTAGAGAGTTCCTAGAATCATACAGACACTACACCAAGGGGCAGAAATAGTTAAAGAATCCAAAATACTAGCCTGGACTAATACTAGCCTGAATCAAAAGCAGCACTTCTGTTAGAGCATTAGAGCTGCAGCTACACACAGTGGAGTCCCACTACCTAATAGTAAGAGTCAAGCTGCATGTTCCTAATGAGACCTGAGTGTAGAATTTCTTCTCATTTCTGATAAAACAATTGCAAAGATGTTTCCTAGTTACCCTGGGACACTTAAACACAACAAACACTTTCACAAATACTATAAAATCTTACTCCTCCTAGTAACTGGAAAGAGCACACCCAACTAAATTACACCATGGTCCCAAGAGAAGTTAACAGCATGGCTCAGGTGTGTTTACAAAGAGTGTATTGTCTTGGTCTTCAAAGCAGACCTACCTGGGAAAGCACTTAATTCACGTGACCTTCCACTAAGCTCCATTTCTGGAAGTACATATCTCAGCTCATTCAATGTAAATTCTCTGTATAAAACTAACTTAGTGCAATCAACTTTAAAGCTAACAGTCACTTTACAGATAGAATTACGAGTGCATTTGTTTCTTCATTGGCTTGAATAATGACACCTTCACCAACTCTGTTCTGAAAACCAAAGCAAAGGAGAAGTGCTCAAGACCTACGTTTTGGCTGTGACATCCACATACTGTCCAGGGCGAAAGTGAGCAGCATAAAGAGGGGTCCCTATATAAAAAGAAAATGAGAAATCAATGTTATCTGTCAGCACAGAAGTAACTTTATTCACACACAATTCCCCGACACAGCTCTCAGCTGTGCTTTCAAATGCTTGCAGATCTTTGGCAATTAGGAACACTAGAAATACCCAAACAACAGAGTCATCCACTAACAAGTTCTAGTTATCAATGAGAAGACTGAAGAATAATGGGACTCTTTTCAAGGTCCACGTGCTAGAGTGGGCCACCAGGCTACACCTGACTGACTGGCTAGCACTTTCATGGGGCTTATGTGGTACTTGTCAAAGTGAGTGAGTACTGTGGTAATCCAGTATTCCTGCAGGCAAACACAATGATTGCTAGTTGTTTCAGTGAATAAGCACGCTGAATTAAAATATATTACCCATTTCACAGAAGGGGGAAAAAAAAAAACATGAGAACTAAATGCATCAGGATTGATGCAATCTTTTGACATCCAGTAGACTAGAAAATATACTTCCTGGACTCAGTTTCTCCTTTGCTGGATTACAGTGGGCACCTGACTGCTGTGGGAATATGGTCTAGGTCTTTAGATTAGACAAAAATCTGCCCTTATAGATACTAGAAACGTGTAAGTCACAGCCTTGACCTAAAACAACTGTTATTTTGGTTAAAAGTCAATATTACATCATCAATTAAGAGCCTGATTAACTTAAAAAAATAAAAATGAGAGACCAATGCAGCTGAGAACAAAACTGAAAATTGAAAGCCAGCTTTAGTTTGTTTAATTAGTACAAAGAATGGGGTGCAATGGTATTTAAGAGAGTAGTTTCTTTAAGGTAAGATTAAGATTAATCTAAATTTGTAAGGGAAAAGCAAAAAATTTACATAAAATTTCATTCTATATATGCCAAAACATCACATTATACACTATAAATGAATACAAATAATTTGTCAAACAAAAATATTAATTTAAAAAAAATTAAAGAATTACAAGGGTTCTCATTTTTGCCAGGCTGAACAACTCAAATTGCTATTTGACCATCACTGGTTCACAAAAACAGAACTTAATATAGCTTAGCTACAGCAAAAATTAATGTGGACTTGATTTTGTAATTAGCTTAAACATGAACAAAGGGCTTAGGCAAATTACATATATTAATAAAGTGGATACTTAAATTTGCTTCAGAACAAATCTTTTGTATTCAAAGTGGAATATATGCCCATAATAAATCAGACCAATATTCAGTAATGTAAGTCTTAACATCATTTTTGTAATCTAATTTATTTTGCCTTGAAATTAAAAATTTAAACAAAAAAATCCACTATCTTGTTGCAATTCATCAAAAACTAAGGGGCTTTCTTGAAGGCCTAAACACACCAAAATATCATACTTTAACCATTATGAATTAGTATAATCACAAGTCAAACCTTAATTTGACATTCCTTGGACAGGTAAATGAATCTTTCCCCCAAAGCTATGTTTGGCTGTTCTCCTTTTGAGGCTGTATTTTCTTACTCTCCAGGGGAGTGTACTATTCCTAGCATAATCCTAGCCTGCAAATCATGAACACATTTTAAAGCTAGAACACTTGGAGAGTTTTTTTTTTTTTTTTTTTTTAAATGTGACACTTTACATTTGCAAACAAGAGTTCCTCCCTCTCAGGGAAAACAAAGAGGATCCTACAGCTTTCCTCGCTTACCAGAGACAAAAACTTGCTTGTTCCTAGTGATTAAATCACATAGGTTGTATATTTAAAAATAAGTGTTTGGGACTTTGTATTCTGCTTAGCTTTACTGAAAGGGCTGACATTAAACAAGATATATATTTGGGTATTTTTACCTCCTTCCTCTCCCAACCTCAGATTACCTGGTTTAATTACAGCATTATCTGTTACACGAAAGATTTTAATTGTCTGTTTTGGTGGCAATCCAAGTTCTCGGTAAAATTCCAATATAGAATCAGGTTTCTGGGGAGAAAAAATGGCATATAAAATAACACATTAAACAGTATAAGTGGACCTGAATATGGATACCCAAATCAAGTTACAAACACCTAGAAAAATAAAAATCAAAGCATACTCTATTTCCCTACTGAACCAACAGCATCTAATTTCCACTTTTTAAGGGAGATGAGATTGTATCTGTACCTCATTCTACACCTAAGAACAAATAATCTTAGTGCTTAGGATCTGGCCAGGCAGATGATACCCTTGCTGGTCTGAGTGCACACCTGGCACTGGCCTCAGGTCCTTGGTCTACACTAGTTATTGTGTTTATGGGGCCTTTCCAACTATTTTTCGGATGACTTGTCCTCTTAATTACTCAGGCCTCCTAAATTACTATCTAAAATAGAACCACTTTTTGTCATCTGTCAATCCCTCAGCCTATTTTTCCTATTCCTTAGACCATTTACCTACATCCATTGTGATATACTGAGGACACCGATGTTCTAATAATGGGGCTGTATAGTGAACACTGAGGACACTGAAGATCTGATGGGGCTGTAGAGTGAACACTGAGGACACTGATGATCTGATGGGGCTGTACAGTGAACACTGAGGACACTGATGATCTGATGGGGCTGTACAGTGAACACTGAGGACACTGATGATCTGATGGGGCTGTACAGTGAACACTGAGGACACTGAAGATCTGATGGGGCTGTACAGTGAACACTGAGGACACTGA
>PVIH01025591.1:0-20372 GCA_004025045.1 Sigmodon hispidus
GGGGAAGAGACCTTGAATAAGGATATACAGGGATGGAAAAAAAAAAAATTCAGAGGGAAAGATGAACACAAAGAAAATATATGTGTAGCAATCTTATTTGTATTTCCACCCTTGATAAGCCATGCTTATGATTCTTATCCTCTGTATAGTTATTGTTAACTCTTCCACATTTTAAATTCTTTTTACTGTGTTTTTTTTTTTTTTTTTTGATAAATAAAAAATAAAGAAGGAAAAAAAAAAAAAAAAGAATAGTCAGTGCTCTTAACCTCTGAGCCATCTCGCCAGTCCCTCTAGGTTTTTTAAATTTATATGTATTGGTGTTTTGCCAAAGGTGCCAGGTCCCCTGGAACTGGAACTACAGACAGTTGTGAGCTGCCATATGGGTGCTAGGAATTGAACCCGGGTCCTCTGGAAGAGCAGCTAGTGTTCTTAACCACTGAGTCATCTCTCCAGCCCCTGATGGTTATTTTTTGTTGTTGCTGTTGTTCACTTTTGTTTTGTTTTTTCAGGACAAGATTTCACTGTGAGCCCTGGCTGTCCTGGAACTCACTTTTAGACCAGGCTGGTCCCATACTCAACAGAGATCCACCAGCCTCTACCTCCTGAGTGCCAGGATTAAAGATGTGTGCCACCACTGCCCAGCTTGATTGTGATTTTAGTACTGGGCTTGTTATGGAGTTTGTAACCCCTGGGAAAAGATCATAGAATCAATCCAATTAATTGAAAGATTTATGGTTGGCTGCCCGCAGGAGGAACAGTCTCAGAACCAAATTCGAGATTGCAACGTGGGGACAAGGCATTTAAAGGGACAGCAACATGAAGATCTTCAATATATCTAAGCAAGTAAGCAAAAACTCTTCTGTTCTGCCAAGTGGTTAAGAGAACTTAAAACAATCTCTGGGTATCTGTGTAAGTTACAGAACCAAAAAGAAAAAAGAAAAAAAAAAAAAAGCAGTTAGTCATATTACAAGAGGACAGTTGGGTGAGAGTCAGGGTTACTGGTGCCTTATAGGTACTGGAGTCAGAGACAAAAGGCAAGATGGATGCCTAGCATAAAAGGGAGCGTCTTTAGCTGTAGCAGGCTTTGAAAGTAGGTACGGGAAGAAGACCTTGACCGACAGAAGGCTGCTGAGTGAAGGAGACAAAGAGCTCGTGAGTCAGCGGCTCCCTGCACTCACGCACACCTTTACGGGAAGGGCAGAGAGACCAGAACAGCTTGGAGGTGGAACTTCCCTGCTTGGGGCCCCAAGTTTAAATTTCCTCTCTCCCTCTTGAAAGAAAAGGAGATGAACCAGGGGTGGGGTGGTGTTTGTTCAACTCCGCTAGGAAAGAGCAAAGACTTAGACTCCAGTCAAATTTAGATTAAATAAAATTACTTTTGTTTTGTTTTAGGTTTTTTTGGGTTTTCCAAGACAGGTTTTTTTCTGTGTAGCCCTCGCTGTCCTGGAAATCTCACTGTAGTCAAGACTGACCTCGAATTCAGAGGTCTGCCTGCCTTTGCATTCCCACTGAATACATCCACATTGCTAGCGGAAGGACGGACTGTGCCTTAGCCGTGCAAAGGGGGATTAAGGTGGGCTTTACAGAGGAACAGCGGGAAGGTGTGTGGAACAGGGATCCATGGGGTCCACTGCTGAGCAGGAACATTGTTTTACTTCAGTCAGCTGTTTCTTTCTTTCCTGATACACAGTAATAAAAAGACCATTTCATCCCTTCCCCATAGCAATAAACAAATTTTACAGAAGAAAACTGTTAATACCTCACAGCCCATTATCCTTATCTCACGGGCAGACCACTGGTATCTCCCAGGCATTCCAGAGTAAAAAGGTCAATATTAAGTTTCTTTAGCCAACACAGGGTAACTATGTATATTCTTATTCTGGTCTGAATAAGAATGACTGGGATAGAGCAGTTCATTTCTGGCAGGCAATGTCACAGTGGGATCAGGTGAGGGCCCCACAGGAGCAGCTGACATCCCAGCATTAGGAAATGTAGGCAGGAAGAACAGAAACTCAAGGTCATTTTAAGCTATATAATGTTGTGGGAAAATTATTTTATCTGTGAAGATAATGTCATTCTGATTGATTTAATAAAAAGCTGAGTGGGGGCTGGAGAGATGGCTCAGCAGTTAAGAGCACTGATTCCTCTTCTAGAAGACCTGGGTTCAATTCTTAGCACCCATATGGCAGCTCACAATTGTCTGTAGTTCGAGTTCCTAACTCTTCAGGCATACATATTCAGGCAAAACACCAATGCACATAAATAAATAAATATTTTAAAAAATAATAAAATAAAAAAATAAAAAGCTGAATGGCCAATAGCTAGGCAGGATTTCCAGGTACAGAGGACTGTGGGAAGAAGCAGGGAGTCTTGAGGAGGCACAGAGGAAGCAGGACATGTAGGAGATGAGTGTAGCCATGGCCAAGTGGCAGCAAGTAAATTAATGGGCTAATTTAAGTTATAAGAGCTAGTTAGAAACAAGCCTATGCTATTGGCTGAGCTTTCATAGTTAATAGTAAGTCTCTGTGTCATGATTTGGGAGCTGGCAGGCAGGACAGAGAGAAGCTAGCTACATATGGTGTCCAAAGTCTAAGAATATTTTTCCACATAAGATCTGAGAAAGCTTTAAAAAAAAAGTTTTCAAATACAAAAAAATAGAGCCAAACTCAGCTTCCTAGTCCAGCAGTCTCTTATGGGGGCCCCTATGCAGAGACCTGTCTCCCAGACATTGCCTGCAGGTTTGAGCTGCCAGCAAACCATGGGCTAAGCTGTGTGGTTTAAGTTTTACTCATGTAAACGGAAAAGATTACAAATACACAGTAAAGCAGGTCCAGAAAAACAAAACAAAACAAAAACCTCTAAACAGGTTACAGTGTATTTAACAATGTGCACAAGCTTAAGAAAAAAGCTGTGGGGGCTGGAGAGATGGCTCAGAGGTTAAGAGCACTGACTGTTCTTCCAAAGGTCCTGAGTTCAATTCCCAGCAAAACCACATGGTGGCTCACAACCATCTATGATGAGATCTGGCACCCTGTTCTGTCTGTATTCATAATAAATAAATAAATAAATAAATGAAAAAAAAAAGAAAAAAGAAAAAAGCTGTGGATCCATCCCAAGTTAACAGAGATCAGATATTGACCAGGGGAGATCTCCTGAATATTGTGTACACAGACGTGGGGGAGGAAGCCATGAGCCAAGAAAGACTCCAGTGACGTGTACTGATCTCTCTGCATGGAAACAGCTCTGAGATGAAATGGGACGTGATGAGTCTTGTTGGTTAGAGTCTTCACGACTTATTATTACATGGCATCCTTTCACATGGTACGGATAGAGGTTATATTGTAGTTTGGTTATCCAGTCCAAATAGACTTATAAAGTTGACAGATGCCTTTTACCCGCTCAAACATAGAACAAGAAATCATCTTTAACTGACTTGTGCACATCATACATCTCATATTTGTATTAATACAGATATGTCTGTTTCCTTTTAAAGTTTGTGTGTTTTCAAAGCAAGGAACCAATGAAAATGGGTGGCCCAGGTGACCCAGCTTCTCAAAGTGCCTTTTTGCGGTTTCCTCAGAGCTCTTTATCCACAGCAGCTCCAAGACTGCTGGCTGAGATGGTCCAGCCCCACAGACTACTCCAGCCAAGCTCAAGATAAGCCCTATATTTTCCCATCACACCAAGACTAGATAATAGCTGTCTCTCAGGGGTTGACCATTATCTTAATTTTCTCAGGGTCTTCTAAAGATGTTATCTCCTCCAGACAACAGGAAGCAGTTTAGAAAACATGACACCCACACTCCCAAGAGGTGGGGGTGAATGGTTTTGATTGTTCAGTGATTATAGATGTTTATCATCATTTGCAAGGTGGTGGTAGGGATGGGGGGGGAATGTGTTGGGGGGATGGGAGGTGGGGGATGGGAGTGTGTGTTGGGCGTGGGGGAGTGGAAAGTGTGTTACAAGTTGTTATTGGTCATAATCAGGGAGGAAACAAAGCAAAGGAGATGTTATTCTGAAAAAAAAAGGGGGGCATATAGAAATGATAGGGTAAATTATTGAATCTAGGGGCTAGAGAGATGGCTCAGAGGTTAAGAGCACTGACTGTTCTTCTAGAGGTCCTGAGTTCAATTCCCAGCAACCACACGGTAGCTCACAACCATCTCTGATGACATCTGTACACTCTTCTGTATACTGAATGCATAATAAATGAATAAATCTTTTAAAAAATTGAATCTACTTTTAAACTAAAAAGCAAATAGCAGTCTTAAATATTTTACAGTGGTATGAATTTTTGTATATTGATACAATTTTAAGGTTATTTTGTAGAACATACTTCACATACATTTCTACTTCTGTTTAAGGTATTGTATCTATGCAATGTACAATTTCTTGTCCTTGAAAGTTATTATTACAAACTGTTTAGGATTGTTGTTACATGAGTCCTAATTGATCTTACAAAAAAAAAAAAAAAACCCGGAGCCAGATATTGGGGCAAATGCTGAAAGATCAGAGAGAGGAACAAGCCACAGCTACTTCTCACCTAGCTAGCTCCTCGGCCGAAAGGGGAAGATCCTGTCTCCACAATCCTCACTGAATGCCTCCGAGTCCTCAGCAAAAGAGAAGGAGTAAACCATGTCTTCTCCTGCCTTTATAGCACAAATTCTATTTAATATTATAATAAAAACCCAGAGCCAGATATTTAGGGGGAAGCTGAATATCAGAGAGACAGAGAACAAACCACAGCCAACTCTCACCCAACCAACTTCAAAGGCTGAACGGAGCACATCCTATTTTCATGGGTTCTCAGATTGACTAGTCATGCAGGCAGAATGCTGAACTTCTTCTGTCTTCTGCTGATATGGGATGTTTATATGCTGTGATTAAAGGATTGTTTTGGCCATGGCAGGAACCATAGCAGTAGGCAGGGAAATTGGAGCCTAGGTAGGAGGAGGGCGGAGTCAGAGAGAGACAATCCAGCCGCAAGAGAAACAACATGAAACAAAATAGGTGAGCTATGGGCCATGTAGCAAGACAGATTAATGAAAATGGGTTGAATTAAGATGAAAGAGCTATCTTTAAAAAAAAATAGGGGGCTGGAGAGATGGCTCAGCAGTTAAGAGCACCGTCTGCTCTTCAGAGGACCCGGGTTCTATTCCCAGCACCCACATGGCAGCTAACAACTGTCTGTAGTTCCAGTTCCAGGCAAACACCAAGGCAAATAAATAAATAAATAAAGTTTAAAAAAAATAGTCTGGAGAGATGGCTCAGAGGTTAAGAGCACTGACTGTTCTTCTGTAGGTCCTGAGTTCAGTTCCTGGCAATCATATAGTGGCTTACAACCGTCTATGATGATATCTGGTGCCCTCTTCTGTATACTGTATACATAATAAATAAATCTTTAAAAAAAAAAAAAAAGATAAAGAGCTAGCTAGCAATATGCCTGAGCCATAGGCCAACAGCATGAACTTAATGTAAGCATTTGAGTCATTTTGGGGGGGCCTAAGCAGAGGTGGGCAACTACTTGCTCTGGGACTGTAGGTCTTGGTGCTGGACCTCTGGCTGGACAGGGTTAGAAACCTCCAGTTACATTCTGCTTTATATTCCCCCCCCCAGTTATTTTATTTCCTGGTTCAGCTCTCCTAGAGCTAGGATTAAAGGTGTCTTCTACTACTGCCTGGCTGTTAGGCCTTGAATTCACAGAGATACAGGCAGATCTCTGTCTCCTGAGTGATCAGATTAAAGGTGTGAGTCCCCATTCCCTGACTGACCTTCATGGCTTGGCTGTGGGTAATTCTGTCCTCTGATATTCCAGACTATTTTATTAAATCTACAATATATCACCACATGCCTTATATACTTTTCTCTGCTCAGTCATATCACTTCCTGTCTCAAACTTCCTAATGCTGGGATTAAAGGGGTGTGCGCATCCCAGGTACTGGGGGCAGAGGCATGGGGTCCCAAGTGCTAGGATTAAAGGGGTGTGCCATCACTGCCTGGTTCTGTTTTTCTCCTGGATTGGATCAAACACATGTAGCCCTGTGTGGCCTTGAACTCAGAGATCCAGAAGGATTTCTGCCTCTGCCTCCCAAGTGCTAGAATTAAAGGCATGTACCACTACTTCCTGACCTCTATGGCTAACTCTGTGGCTGGCTCTGTCCTCTGATCTTCAGACAAGCTTTATTAGATACATAATATATCACCACATAGGATAATAAAGAAATCCAAACAAGTAGTTGGACACCTATTACAACCAAACGTGGTCATGTTAGGTATTTTTCAAGGTCAAATAGAGATATATTTTAGAGAGACAGGTGGCCTTCAAATGCTTCAGAGAATATGACATTTAAGACATTTTAATAACATGAGGCTTTTAAAAAAAGATTTATTTTTTTTAACTTTTTTTAAACACTTTTATTTGTTTATTTAATTATTTGCCTTGGTGTTTGCTTGGAACTGGAACTACAGACAGTTGTGAGCTGCCATGTGGGTGCTGGGAATCGAACCCGGGTCCTCTGGAAGAGCAGACGGTGCTCTTAACCGCTGAGCCATCTCTCTAGCCCCAAAGATTTATTTATTATGCATACACTATACAGATGAGGGTACCAGATGTCATCATAGATGGTTGTGAGCCACCATGTGGTTGCTGGGAATTGAACTCAGAACTTTTGGAAGAACAGTCAGTGCTCTTAACCTGTGAGCCATCTCGCCAGCCCAAACATAAGGCTTTTCATAACAATAAGACTTGTCTGCTCCTGGCAGCACCAATCTACTTTAGAGATGATGGGCATTGAAGAAACTCCATATGGAGTTTGCTTTCTTTGTGACAAAGGTCACTGGGTAAGAAAGTGCCCTTGCTTCAGCTGCTGACAGTGTGCTGTCCAAGATGGGCGAGCCATACCCAAAAGAAAGCAAGTGCTGAACTTTGCTAAGACAGGGTAGGACAGTCCTTCAAAAATTCATACCTCACAGAAAAGTCTGTTAGATACTCTGGGCCTGTAGGCCAAAGGTAGTGGCCCCAATGTTGCAAAGGGACCTTGGGTGACTGTCCAGGCAGCTAGCTGTCTTTGTCATTTTTATAGTTCTGGAAGTTGTTTGCTCTGCACTTCCTGTTTAGGTGATATGTCCTTCTTGGGGTCTTTGATAGGATTGAAAACTAGATAGTTAGGGGGCTAGAGAGATGGCTCAGCAGTTAAGAGCACCGTCTGCTCTTCCAGAGGACCCGGGTTCGATTCCCAGCACCCACATGGCAGCTAACAACTGTCTGTAGTTCCAGTTCCAGGCAAACACCAAGGCAAATAAATAAATAAATAAAAGTGTTTTTTTTTTTTTTTTTTAGTTATAATTAGAGTTTTCCAGTCATAATAGAAAGTAAATTAGGGGGGGGCTGGAGAGATGGCTCAGCAGTTAAGAGCACCATCTGCTCTTCCAGACGACCCGGGTTCGATTCCCAGCACCCACATGGCAGCTAACAACTGTCTGTAGTTCCAGTTCCAGGCAAACACCAAGGCAAATAAATAAATAAATAAAGTTAAAAAAAAAAAAAAGAATTTCTCTCAGTTTTTTTAAAAAAAAAAGAAAGTAAATTAGGGGGGCTGGAGAGATGGTTCAATGGTTAAGAGCACTGACTGTTCTTCCTAAGGACCTCAGTTCAATTCCCAGCATTCACATGGCAGCTAACAACTGTCTGTGGTTCCAAGATCTGACACCCTTACACAGTTATACATGCAGGAAAAACACTAAGTCACATAAAATTTAAAAAATAAATAAATATTAAAAAAAGAAATGAGTTACTTTATAAGAACTAGTTAGAAACAAGCCTAAGCTATCAACCAAACTTTCATAATTAATAATAAGTCTCCATGTCATGAATTAGGAGCTGGCAGGTGTGATAGAGAAAGCCTAGCTACAACATAGCAAGTGTCCTCCATGTCCTGCCTCTGCTTCATCTGCTTCCAGGTTCCTGCCTTGAGCTTGCTCTGATGGCCATCAAGGATGGATGTCACCTGTGAGATGTAATAAACCCTGTTCTCCAGGTTGTTTGACCACAGCAACAGAAAGCAAAGCAGGACAAAGGGGTGAGTATGATTTAATGCATTATATTTGCATATAAAAATATCATAATAAAGGGCTGGAGAGATGGCTCAGCAGTTAAGAGCACTGGCTGCTCTTCCAGAGAGCTCACAACCATCTATAATAAGATCTGGTGCCCTCTTCTGGCATGCAGGCACACACACAGACAGACACTAAAATAAATAAATAAATAAGAAAATATCATAATGAAGCCTATTGTAACAGATAATTAGCAGCCAGGGGAACCTGTTAGGTCTGCAAAAGTCAGACTTGTAGGAAACCAAAGGCCTTGGGATGGTAAGATTTCTGAGGCAGCTTAAAGGGACGGGAAGCAGAAAAGACAGCATCCCGACACAGCTGGTGCTTGTTTCTTAGCACACTCAGCAAGAGGGAGTCTCTTCCACTGGAAATTGAGAGGTCTGCATGGGGAAGGGGGAGAGAGGGAGCTGGCTGAATCTGCTTATAGGGATGGGGGGGGAGGGCCTTAGCAGTGAGGAAGTTAATTACCATTACCTTTTCTGGGATGCTCAAAAAGCCGAGCAAGGTTATCCATAATCTTGGAGGAATCCTGTTTTACAGGCGAGGCTCTATATCAGGGGCAGTTCAGAAAACCAAGGAAGCTCTGTCATCAGCTTAAAATGGCCAGTGCTTGAAACTACCTGATGCTCTTGGGGCAGAGAAAACCAAGACGGATCGCAAAGGCTGCTCGCCATTTCCCAGTGCTACCGCACTGGTTTCAGGATCCAGCCCCCACACAACGAGATCTCAGTTCCCGACCTAGGTTTGCTCCTTTGGTCTCCAGATTCTCGGATTCCCCAGACCCCAGCTTCAGGGCGAGGGGCGGGGCTTCGGGCGGGGCGGGGCTCTGGCCTGGGTGAAGGAAAAGCTGAGCGGACCTTTGGACTCAGCTCTGCTGGAATCGCTGTGGCAGTTGAGTCAGATAAAACCCCCCAGGCATAAAATCACAAAAGAGTTTTTGTTAGATGCTGATTGCGGAGGGAGTGGCTAAGTAGGAAAGGGAGGCCAAGCTCCTTAGAGAAGTGATCGAAGGGCCAGCCTCTGGGAGCTGCAGGGCTTGGTGGGAGCCCAGAAGTCTGCCCGCCTCCCCGAGGGTCCTGTGCGGGTTCCCCCCAGGTAGATGCCGAGTGTAGTGTGAGCCAAGTCTGTTCAAAGGTTTGAGAAATGTGTCAGGCAAGAGCAAAGTCTGGGGAACAAGCCCTGATAATGAAGATAAACTGTAATGATTTTCAAAAGCAAGGTAATTTGCCCACAATGCTTGTGCAGTCCCAGCATTGCGGAGCAGAGGTCTACATAGTGAGTTCCAGGCCATCCAGGGATATACAATAAAACTTTGTCGTCGTCCCCCCACCAAAAAAAAAGAGAAAGAAATGATGAGGGCTCAGAAGTTAAGAGCACTGGCTGCTTTTCCAGAGGTCCTGAGTTCAATTTCCAGCACTACATGGTGGCTCACAATCTGTAGTGGTACATGCAGGCAGAACACTGTATACATAATAAATAAATCTAAAAAAAAGTGATGAACCAGATGTTTGCACTTCGAGGGCACAGTGAACCCGCGGAAGCAGGCTGCTCCCACGGATGGAAAAGGAAATGTTTATTCAAATTACCCAAGATAGTAAATTATGCCCCATTTACTATCTTGTAAATGGGGCATAGAGCTTAAATACCCTGTAGGCTTGTTCTTGAGCAGCTCAGGGAGGAAGCTTGCTGGGCTTTCTGAGGGGCAGAGTTTGGAGTGGGGGGTGGAGGCAGAACTTCCAACTGGACAGTATATGGTCAGTCACTGAAGATAGGTTAGGGTTAGGTGCTGAGCAGATGAGCGCCTCCTGGCCTCACACTCTATCTGAAAAAAAAAAACAAAAAAAACAAAAAAACAAATACAAATTGTTTAATGGCCAATTAAACAAAAGAATAGATTTTCCCCAGCTTCTACGTGAGGTTTTCAGGAGACTCTCTTTGAGGAAGGAGGTGAGAACACCCCCCTCCCCAAACTGTGTAGACAGTGTTTTAAATGAAGGGCGGCACCAAAGACCTGAATTTCATCCCCAGGACCCACCTGGTGGAAGGTGATAACTGTGCTGCCCAAGTCTAAGAATTTCCACAAAACCGCCAGGGAGGCTGGACACGCTGTAACATGCATGAGGATTTTATTGTTACTTACAGGTTCCAAGGAACGCGGGTAGATAGCCTCATCCCGACGCAGAGGAAGGCTAAGGACCCTGTTGTCTTGTTCGGGGTCTTTAAAGAAAAACATACATAAGCAAGATGTGATAGAACTTGGCATTCCAGGACTGGGCAGAGGGGTAAGGTACAGCAGCTATTGGCTGAGTTCTCTGGCACAAATCCAACTTTTGAATCCATTGGCTGCCGGACTCGCAGACCTCGGCTCCGCCCTCAGGCACCAAGGCTTCTCTGAAACTGGGTTCTGCCCTCAGGTCCTCACAATAACCATTCCTGAAAGTTGACCTCTGACCTACACAGGGGCTACCACTGCGGTGTGTACATGCACAATGAGACAGAAGTTTTAAAATTTCAAAGTGTCCCACCTGCATGTATAACTGTGTAAGGGTGTCAGATCTTGGAATTACAGACAGTTGTTAGCTGCCACGTGGATTCTGGGAATCGAACTCAGGTTCTCTGGAAGGACAGTCAGAGCTCTTATCCGCTGAGCCATCTCTCCAGCCCCAAAAATAAATATTTTTTTTTAATTTTCAAAGTGATTAAATCTTCAACATCTAAATTAAAAACTAGCCTGAGGGCTGCTCATTCTAAAATGGAGACCAGCTAGGACTATACTAGAGATTTTGTCACAACAAAGCGAATAAACGAGCTGAGGGTGCTTAATGAAGTTGTATGTGCAAGCACAGGGACCTGAGTTTGGGTCTCAGACATCCTTGTAAAGCTGACGTGATGGCTTAGACCTGCAACCCTAGACCTAGCAGGTTCACTGGCAGCAAGTCTAACCAAGCAGTGAGCATCACTTTTAGTGAGAGACTGTCTCAAAAAACAAAACAGAAAGACACCAAACATTGACCTCTGACCTCTACCTACACTAAAATAAAACATGTGTATTTGCATGTGCCCCCCACTACCATCCATATGTACATTCATAAAAAATAAAAGCTAACAGCCATTATTTATTGGACTTGTGGTATGTGAAGTTGGTACTGTTCAATGTATCATCCCATTTGAGCCTCACTAACACCAGCACAGAGGCATGGCTCAACTCTCTTTACACAGAGGGCCAGGGAGCCAAGAAGTCTGTAAATGAGACCCATGATTGTTTACAAATAAAAAACCAAAATGAAGGGGCTAGAGAGATGGCTCAGTGGTCAAGAGCACTGACTGCTCTTCCAGAGGATCTAGGTTCAATTCCCAGCACCCACATGGCAGCTCACACCTGTCTGTAACTCCAGTTCCATATGATCTGACACCCTCACACAGACATACACCCAGACAAAACACCAATACACATAAAATAAAACAGAGCAACTCAAGAGAGTGGTGGTGCACATCTTTAATTCCATCAGGAGGCAGAAGCAATCAGGTCTCTGAGTTCAAGGCCAGCCTGGTCTATAGAGTGAGTTCCAGCACAGCCAGGGTTACAGAGAGAAACTTTGTCTGATAAAATAAACAACAAAAAGGACTTTCAGAGTTCACAGACTCACTGTCCAGATCCAGTCTGCATGAAACAACTGGAGATCAACTGTACATGCTGACAGGCTGCCCGCCCTGTACACAGTGCCAAGGAAGTTAACCACAAGCTAATCCTGGGGCCACATTCCTCCTGGTGCTGCTGAGACACATTGACCTTTTGACCTGGAGCACCTTGCAATTTCAGAGCTTTGTCTTTGTGTCACAGGAGGGTGACCTGAGCTCAAGCCTACCCTCCGTGCTCTGAAATGCTGTAGCCACTCTGGGAAAAAGCATCCACAGATGTAAGTGTGCATGGTGCCACAAACCTACCATTCCAAGCCCTTGGAGGTCAAATAGGAGGGTGTCCAGTTAGGGGCCATGGTAGGTGCTATACCAAGATGAAACCGATCTGTTTACATCAACATATCATCTCAAAAATCCAAAATTGTTTTAAATTAAAAAAATAAAATAGAGCTTTTTTTCTTCGTCTCTGCTCTCTGCCCCCTCTCTTCTTTCCTTCCCCCGCTTGTTCCTTTAATAAATCTAATATGCTCTTTAAAAAAATAGAGGAGGGCATGGAGGAATGCACCTTTAATCTCAGTACAGGAAGAGGAGGAGGAAGGATCTGAGCTGGACACCAGTCTGGTTTACATATTGTGTTCCAGACCAGGCATAGGTATACAGAGAGACTTTTAAAAATAAACAAAATGGAGCTGGTAGTGAGGGGGCACACTTTTGATCTCAGCACTTGGGAGGCAGAGCCAAGTGGATCTCAGAGTTCAAGGCCAGCCTGGTTCATGTTCCAGAACAGCCAAAACTATACAGAGAAACCCTGTCTCAAAAAACTAAAATAGCTGGAAAAATGGTTCAGAGGTTGAGAGCACTGGCTGCTTTTCCAGTGGTCCTGAGTTCAATTCCCAGCAACCACATGGTGGCTCATAACTGTCTATAACAGGATCTGGATGCCCTCTTCTGGCATGCAGGTATATATTCTGAACACTTATATGCATAAAATATAAATAAAAATTTTAAAATCCAAAGTAAATTAAGGAAATAATATAAGGGCTAGAGAGATGGCTGAGCAATCCAGAGTATTTACTGCTCTTCCGGAGGACCCGGTTTGATTCCCAGCACCCACTCCCAAGGCTTAAAACTACTTGACCCTAAGTAGTTCCAGGGCCCCTTGTCTGGCTTCTGAGGGCACCAGAACACATATAATATACACCCACAGAAACATACATGCTTAAATAAAAATGAAATGAAAGCATCTGCTCCCTGCTGCGGGATCCTGTGATAGCAGAGCTGAGCTGGAGTGTGGCATGTACAGACCAAGGTCTTCACCCCAGTTCTGCAAAGTCAAACATTTCTCGTTTATCCTTACCCTACTCTGTGAGGATAATAAGATTACATGGTAGTCTAGAACACCATTGCAGAGCTTGGATATGTGGCTGAGTGGCAGAGCAATTTCTGAGCATGTGCAGGACTTGGAGGTCCATCCCCAGAGCTGGAGAGAGGACAGAGACAGGCACAGGAGCTGGTGAGGTGCCAGGCGAGGCATCATGTTAACTGTGGCTTTCTCTGAGCCTCTATCTATGGATGCTGCCCAGGTGTCACTGGACATAAGTGATGTCATGCTTCCCAAAATGGTTACCTCTCTCTCCAGGGTAGTCTGTACTGGAATACCAGTCCTTCCCAGGGGTTGAAGGCAAAGCAACAGGAGATTGTTTAGCTAGGAGGGGACAATATGGACTCACTCAAGATCTCCCGGACTCCCAAGGCCTTGGACAGCTCCTTTTCCCTGGCTCTGAAGCACCTTCTCATAGGCTCAGACGATCCACAGCTGCTGCTGACCTTGGGGTCATCCCATGGTCCTGGCATCTCCAACTTGTTAGGATCTCCACTACAACTGAGGCGACGCCTTTATCAATGGCCTCTCAGGGCCTCCAGCCCTGCTACACAAAGCCAAACCTCAACTCTCCTCCATGACCAATTCACGTCTTCAGAACCAACATCACTCCAGTGACTCTTACACATTACCGAGTTCAGCTGTTAGCATGAGATGCAGCCATGGCCACCCTGGACCACAGCTTCCATGTGCTGACCCTGAGAAAATATTCCCAGAAAATTTGACCTCAGTGATGCTGGTCTCTTCTTAATCACAGCTAATTTAATTGCACCTTTGGCTAACCCGTGTCAACTGTCCCAGGAAAGGCTTTACTTCACTGGTTTTAGTCCCATATTAATTACCACTGACTCTTCAGCCTCAGATGACTAGAACCACAGATTCTTCTTTTAAGATTTATTTATTTATTTATTATGTATACAATGTTTGCCTGCATGCTAGAAGAGGGATCTCATTATAGATGGTTGTGAACCACTATGTGGTAGCTGGGAATTGAACTCAGGTCCTCTGGAAGAGCAGCCAGTGCTCTTAACCATTGAGCCATCTCTCCAGCTGGGAACCACAGATTCTTAATATAAAATATCATGAGGGGCACTAACAAGTCTTGATTTTCCTCTGAATTTCATAGGACAAGTCTCCACGGTGCACACTGTTCAAAGCATTACCTTCTTTGTTTATACAGCCACCCACTAAGTTCTGAACACCCAGTGACTTTTCTTTTTCTTTTTTCTTTTTGTTTTTGTTTAAAAACAAAACAAAACAAAACAAAACAAAAACTTTATTTGCCTTAGTGTTTGTCTGAAGCCAGGAACTGGAACTACAGACAGTTGTGAACTGCCATGTGGGTGCTGGGAATTGAACCCTGGTCCTCTGGAAGAGCAGTCAGTGCTCTTAACTGATCAGCTATCTCTCCAGCACCCCCCCCCCTTTTAACTTTATTTATTTATTTATTTGCCTTGGTGTTTGCCTGGGGCTGGGAACTGGAACTCTGGAAGAGCAGTCAGTGCTCTTAACCGCTGAGACATCTCTCTAGCTCACCCAGTGACTTTTCTAACAAAGTTCTAAGCCCTTTCCACAACCTCCTCAGAATGTGGGTGGGTCTGTCATGGCACTTTCCCAGGAACCAGGCTCCAGTGTCTACTCTAGTTCGTTTTCCAGTGCTGAGGTTTAAACACCATGACCATAAACAACTTGGAGAGGAGAGGGCTTGTTTCAGGCAGAGGATACAAGTCCATCAACAGGGCAAGGCAGAAAGTGAAACAGAGGCCACGGAGGAGCGCTCTTTACTGGCTTGCCCGGCCTGCTCGCTTACAGAACCCCGGACACCAGCTCAGGGTGCCACCGCCCTCCTCAAGTAGTGGGCTGGGCCCTCCAACATCAGCCATTACCCAAGAAAATGGTCCCACACACTGGCCTACAGGACAATCCAATGGCGGCACGTTCCCGAATGAGCTTTCTCTTCCCAGATGATTCCAACTGTGTCAAGCTGACAAAAAAAAAAAGAAAGAAAACTGACAAAAAGCTGCCCGGGACAATGGAGCAGCGAACTGCAGGACTGTCCCAGGGAAACACACGAAGTGAACTTGTCACGGAGATCAGGTCCCAGCTTCCCCTCAGGAGTCAGCTCGGCACCCCTCCTGGGTGTGAGCAAGGCATTCTCACAATGACAGATGTCCTGGGGTGGACAGGTGGCCATTGGGATTGGGCAGAGTGGTTAGTACCACGGAGAGACAGTGTTCTCTGGTGACTGAGCTTTGTCTCCACAGGGAGACACCTCTAAGGAGGTGTCCAGGCCCTGGCTGGGGTGCTGAGTCTCTGTTTGGGATGGTAAAACAGGAAAGGAGGTAGAGTCTGGCAGGAAAAGCTTTGTGACGAGCCAAGGAGCAGAGAGCCAGGATGAGATCCGACAGCTTGGGAGGATAAGAAAGGCTGGAAGCAAACAGGACGGGTCCAGCGCTGTGCTGGGGCACACATGGTCCCTTTTGGTCCTACCCTTTTTGTCCACTGGGATGGGTTGGCCTGTGGTCAGAGGCCAAACAAGTTACCTCCTGCCTCAGCTTGTTTCCTCACAGCAGGCTGAGACTCTCCTGCTTCTGATCTCAAGCCATTGGTATGTATGAAATCCCTGCCTCTCCTGTGGCCGCCCGGCCCACCTCTGGCCACATTGCAGTGCTGTGTCCTTTTGTATCTGCCTTTCTTAAGCCTTCAGAGGAGCAATTTGTCAAGGTTAATGGACGCTGAGCTGGATCTCTCTGGAAACACAAGGAAATGCCTAGGTATCAGAACAAGGCTTGTGTGGAGAAGAGTCCCCTGATCAGGCTGACCTGTGGCCAGAGGGTTGCCTGCCACAGCCCGGGAAGAAAGAGGCCTTGTTGGAGGCTCCAGGGATGGAAATGAGTTGTTCTGCTCATTTCCCCCTAATCTCCTGTGTTTCTCCGTAACTATTACAGAGGCACCCCCTCTAATGAGTGACAGCCCTCGTCACCTCCAGCTGACCTCTCTGTGTATCTGCACTCTGCATGGGACATTCTTGGTTTAATTTCTGGACAAATGGACAGGCTCAGTGTCAGGCCCAGTTATCACAGCATCATTCTGCTCTTCTAGGACATGCTTTGCGAAGGAAGGTGGGTTTATGTAACCTCTCTCCCTCCAGACAGAACCAATTATTTCCTGCCTGTCCTCCAGCATCTGCTATTGATCTGAGAGTTGGTCACAGTTCAGCTGTGGTCAGGAGCTGACTGCAGTTCCGGACTGAGGAATGAAACACAGTCTCTCTAGGTTCTTAGCACACTTTGAGGCCCAGCCTGATTCCCCACCTTTAAGCAAGTGTCTGCCTTCCTCTGTGGCCCCATCTCTCTCAGAGCATCTGCCCTCCAAAGCTACGGAGACTCCTCAGTCCAGGGCCACTTCAGACTCCAGGCCAAGATCTTCATGGCACCAAAACCTGCTAAGTTGAGAAGCAATCACAGGGCTCAGCCTTGGTGCCATTTTGGCTGAAATCCTAGCACTCAGGAGGCAGAGGCAGAGGCAGGGGGGCTTTAAGGTCAGGCTGGTCTGTACAGTGACATCCTGTCTCAGAAAAAAAACAAAACCAGAAGAGAGGTTTCACCTAGATAGCCATACAGAATTTCCTAGAGTCCCCTGTACAGAGGTGTGGCTATTACTATCAGGGTCATTCAACTTGAAAACATGAATATACTGTCAGTAGTAAAGGCTAACAGGGTCCTACTGGATTCAAAGCATCCTCAACCAAAAACTACAGACATCAAGACAGGTGACTTTAAGTGGCACATCAGCTAAAAATACCTTCTCTCTTATAGCATCATTGACAATGACATTGTGCTATTTTTGTATGTGACTACAGCTTTCACACACATGCTTTCTTGTTTAGTTTTTATGATAACCTATGAATAGATAAGCTGGGTTCTGTTATTAGTCCAGACTTCAGAGAGAGAAAAGCTGAGGCTTAATGTGCTCAAGGTCACATGTCTCTCAGAGAGCAGAGTGCTCTCTGGCACTTGTCCTGTGTCTCCAGGCCCCTACCCATCCATCCAGCAACAGCAGCAGTCTTGGGTACCACTATGGGCTTTCCAGTCAGATAACCACGTGTGGCAAAACTGTTACTTAAGACCCTAAAGATAGGACTCCATGACGGCTTGTGTCAGAGAGAGGGGGTCCCTACCCACTCATTCTCCTCCCTCAAAGAGCTACCATTTGATCAAATATGTAAAATGGGGGCTGGAGAGATGACGCAGCAGTCGAGAGTGCATGTTCTTCTTGAAGAGAACCTGGGTTCAGTTCCCAACACCAACATGGTGGCCAACTTCAAACCAGGGGATTCCTCTTTCAAACTCCCTGATACCAGGTACACACTCATGCAAGCGAAGCACTCATACACAATAAATACACACACTTTCCAAAATCTGTAAAGTGGTTATGTCAAGACAATACCAGAGACCATCATTTGAGAAATGTTTTCAATCAGCAGAGAACATTCTAGAAACCTAATCCAGGAGCTCTAGTTAGTGGCCTTGTTTCCCAAGCAGAGATGTAGGGAGACTTACAGATATATTCAAACACACTTAGCATAATTGTCATAGTATCGATGACTGTGTAACCTTAATGCCTGTCAAGGTCATATCTGATCAGCTCACCCCATCCCATAGGTGTGTATTTCCTGTTCTGAGACCTCAGACATACTCAGTGTGGGAGGCCCCTGGGCCTGGCTGGGAGACACTAGTAGATGAAAATGTAGAGATCAAACTAGGAAGCATCTGGTTTTGGAGTTTGCAGAGCAGTGGTCTGAGTCCAGAGTGCTTGGCCACAGCTCAGTTCTCACCATACCAATGGGTCATGCATGTCCTGTTCCTTCATTGTCTCAATACCCAAGAAGCAGCTCAAGCATGACGGCATGAGACAGTGCTGGAATGTAGCCAGAGTTGCTTAGGTGGTGCTTCCCACCTATGAGCACATCCCACAGCATGTGGGATAAACATAACATGACACCCACTGTCTGCAAGGTAAGGTGGGTAGACACAGAGTCCACCTTCCTGGAACGTGGGATGAGAAGAGGAGGCAGCAGTTCCCTCAGGAACAGTGTGGGAATGAGTCGAGCCAAGCCAAAGCTTAAAGATCAGAAGAGTATCACCCTTCTGAGAGAGCACTGTGTGGGACAATGTGACAGGACCAGGAAACCATGACTAGAGACCAGCCAGGCGTGTGATGGTTATGAATGGAACACTGCCTGTGGAAAAACAGAGATGAGCAAATCATGATTCTGAGACGGGAAGACAAAGGCCAGACTTTCAGGAAATGGTTGCCATGGCCACACATCAGAGACAGACAGTTTCCGATTCCTTCCTGGGTTCTGCCCATAGACCCTGGTATTAGCATCGGTACTTTAAGGACAACTAACACACCACAGGATCACACCCAAACAGACTTAATGTTACTCTGCATGCCAGGCAAGGTTGGGGCTCCCAATCTTCCTGTCCCCAGTCAGTGCAGGGATTATAGTTGCTCTGGGCAAGAAGGAAACTTTTGAATACATTTATTAGAATTTCTCAAAAAGTTTTTTTGTATACAAGATATACAGGTAACAGTGCTGACAGATGACCCACACCTGTAATCCCTGGGGTCATCCTTGTCTACACAGAAATTTGAGGTCTAGGACAAACACTTATACACAGATAACAGTGCCTGACTAGAAATCTGAGCAGAAGGGGCTGAGGAGCCGGCTCCCTGCTTAAGGGCACTGGCTGCTCTTCCAGAGGACCCAGGCTTGATTCCCAGCAACCACATGGCAGCTGTCTGTTACTTCAGTCCCAGGATTCTGTCACCCTCTGGCTTTCATGGGCCTCAGACACAAGACATAAACAACATAGATGCAGACACATAAAATAAAAACAAGTCAATCCTAGGAAGAAAACTGAGGAGGAGAAGGGGGTGCAGGCTCGTTCCCTTTGTAGTTGTAAGGTTTGAGGGAAATCTACTGGATTTATTTGTTTTCCTTCTTTTTTCTTTTTCCTGAAGCTGGGTCTCAAGTTTTTCAGAGTGTTCTCAAACTTCTGAGCTCAAGGGATGAAATGTGTCAGAGGTAGGGCACAGAAAGCCGGCACAGCTGGCCTTAGGACTCTGTTTGCATATCTACTACAGACTAACAGTCCCCATCATACTGGACACACAAGGATAGAGTGACAGTGTGTGCAAACCCTCACAGCTGTGGAGAATAAATGCTCTGTCTGTCTGCCACTAAATTATTGTTTTGGTGCTGGGGGGGGGGGTCAAACCCTGGGCTGTGATGGTACATGCTAATCTCTACCACTCAGCTTGGTTGAGGAACCTTGAAGGTACGTTGTTTTATTTTTAAGATTTATTTTTATTGTACATATGATTGTTTGCCTGTATGTACCTGGTACCCATGCCCAAAAGGGCTAGAAGAGAGTGTGGGGTCATCCACAACTAGAATTGTAGATGGTTGAGCCTCACCATGTGGGACTGACCCTGGATCCTCAGCAGGACTATAGCCAGTGCTCTTAACTGTCCAGCTGTCTCTGAAACTCATCATTATTAAACAGTATGCTATTTTTTTTAAAAAGTTATTTTTCTTAGCCAGGCAGTGGTGGCACACCGTTAGTCCCAGCAGTCCAGGAGCAGAGGCAGGTGGATCTCTGAGTTCAAGGCCAGCCTGGTCTACAGTTTCAGGACAGTCAGGGTCACACAAAGAAACCCTGTCTCAAAAATTAAAAAAAAAAATCACGAGAATTTCACACACAAATATAATGAAATAGGGTCACACTCACCCCATTAACTCCTTTCATGGCCCTGCAGCGTGCTCCCTCCCCACCAACCACGTTTCTTCTTCAGACTTATTCTTTTAATATTTATTTTTATTTTATGTGAATTGTTTTGCCTGCATGTATAACTGTGTAAGGGTGTCAGATCTTGGAATTACAGACAGTTGTTAGCTGCCATGTGGGTGCTGGGAATTGAACTCAGGTCCTCCGGAAGAACAGTCAGTGCTCTTAATCACTGAGCCATCTCTCCAGCCCCTTAATTGTTTGTATAGTGTGTGTCTGTGTCTGTGTGCATGTAGGAAGTACAGGAGCCCGCAGAATCCATATAGTCACAAGCTGTTGAGAGCTGCCTGGTGTGGGCACTCAAGTCCTCTGCAAGAGCAGCATGTACTTGGGGGGAGGGCTGAGATGGGGGAGGGCTGAGACAGTGGGGAGGGCTGAGACAG
>PVIH01025592.1:0-20370 GCA_004025045.1 Sigmodon hispidus
GCACTGCCTGGGTCTCTGCAGCACTGCCTGGGTCTCTGCAGCACTGCCTGGGTCCCTGCTGCACTGCCTGGGTCCCTGCAGCACTGCCTGGGTCTCTGCAGCACTGCCTGGGTCTCTGCAGCACTGCCTGGGTCTCTGCATCATTGCATGGGTGTCTGCAGCATTGCCTGGGTGTCTGCAGCAGCTCCTGAGCTGCACTTTGCTGATGTCTCCATGAACCATAAGGCTCAGACAAACATCAGTAAAGAAGGAAGATGTGGCAGACTGCAGGGACCAAGTCCATAGAGCTGGTGTCAGCTGGATGCAGAGGGTAAAGGGAAGGAGAAGCAAGTTGGAGCTCCTTGTCCAGCATGGGGAGCTAGGTGGATGAGACAGAAAACGGCGTGTGGCACAGCGCAGTTTGGGCAAGGTCCTAGGGCACACTGAGCCAGGAAAGCCTTCCTCATCTTTTCTCTTCAGCCCCTGATACTTTTTTCCTGGAAAACTGTTCCTGGTGATGCCTCCAAAGCCTACTCTGCCTTCCTCCCTCCTTTGTTCAGACTGAGACCGTCTGTGCTGAACACAGGTCCCTGGAGTACTGCTCCCCTTCGGGCCAGGTTCAACCTGCCACCCACGGTGCTTGCTCTACAGCACCGATTGGTCACCATCATTCCTCATCTGACGAACCCACAAGGCCCACTATCCATGTCTCTCAGCTGGCTTCCACACAGCAACTGACATTGATTTGTTCAAAATTAAATCTCATTCAAGGTGGTATGGTGACCAGTGAAAAATAGAATACAGCCCCTCATTAAGGAAATTTCTCTTTGCAAAAAGACAGTGATCGCTACAAAAAAAAACTACAGCCAATCAAAACGCAGAGCTGTGGAGCCCAGTTCTAACTGATATAACCACAAAACAACTCCTGCACCCAAAGCTCAGGGAACATTATAGAAGGACGGATAAGAGTCAGAAAACTGGAGAGATTTTCTGTGAGATTGCATCTGGAATGTCAGAAATAACATCCATGAAGTCTCCCCAATGCGACTTTGTGAACATGAGCTGAACAAGGACCCCACGATAAGCTGCTAACATGGATGGGGAAGCTCACAGGCCTCAACCCTACACAAAGGACTAAAACAGCTAAGGAATTCTGGGAGCCAGAGAAACAGTTTTCTCTGGGGAAGAGCTCACCAATTGGTTATCCAATACCAAATGGTCAGCCCTGGAAACATACACAAGTAACAATATACAGGTTTAGCAAGTTGTATGTATACGTCTGGAGATGCGTATGTGTTGTATGTGTATGTATTTATGCATGTAATAACAAGCAATAAAAAAAGAAGCCATGAATTTGAGAGAGAGCAAAGAGTACATGGGAGGGCTTGGGGGAGAGATGAAAGAAAGGAAAAATGATGTAGTCATATTATAATCTCAAAACAACAACCACCAACAGACCACCATCCTCTGTCTGGGCTTGTGTTTCTGCATCGATTTTATGTGTCAAGCCTTAGTCTGATATCACCGGTCCCCATACACAAGCACACGCTCAGCAGACACAGCCCAATGAGAAAATGTGGCTGATGGCTTCAAAGGCCTCTTCATAGGCAGCCCAATTCCATTTGGTCCCCTGAAATGTTCCCCCATAATACTACATAGAGCCACGGCCATATCTGCACACCTCTCTTTCCAGGGCAATGCCCTCACACTGGAGACCTTCAACACAGGACCTTCCTGCCCTACACATTAGGGTTCACATCTGGCCTTCAGCTACTTCTTTTTCTTTAACCTGCTTTGGAAACAGACCTGCCCCATCTGCCTTGAGATCACAGGCTTGTCTTGCCTCTATGCCCAACCCTGCTGCTACTGTGCCCCAACAGTCTCCCAAGCCACTCCCACCTTGTCTGAAAAAGCCATCAGTGTCTGACCATGAACACCATGGGCTGTCCCTGACCACTCCAAGTGATGTGAGCTGTTCTCCATAACCATAGCATCTAGACAGCTTTTGCTGAGTATATTGAGAGCTGTTCAATACATCTGAGTGACACAGAGAAGGTGCCACAGCCATGAGACATATGTCCACTCCAAAAGAAGGTTGGGTGTCAATGGCATATTCTCAGAGAGCATCTCTGAGAAACGCTCATGAGGAGATGGCTCAGTATTTAAGAGCGCTTGTTGCTTTTCCAGAGGACCGGGGTGATTCCCAGCACTCACATGGCAGCTTACAACTGAATGTCTCTAATCCCAGCAGTGGGAGGCAGAGGGGGGAATCTCTATAAGTCTAAGTCAGCCTGGTCTACAAGCCAAGTTCCAAAACAGCTAGACCTGTTACTCAGAGAATAAACAAACAAAAAACAAAACAAGCTCCTTCCCAAAGAAAGAAAGAAGAAGGGGGGGAGAGGAAGGGAGGGATGGGGGGAGAGGGAAACAAACAAACAAACAAACAAACAAACAAACTTCTGTTACAAAGGGTCATCTGACCTCCGTGGGTACCAGGCATATATGTGGCACACAGATATATGTGAAGGCAAAACATTTAAACGCATTAAATAAAAATAAACTTTTAAGAGGAAAAAAATGGGTCATACAGAGCTCATCTGTCTATGTGTGGTGGTATAAGAATGGTCCCCATAACTCATGTATCTGAGCTCTTAGTCATCAAGAAGTGGAACTCTTTGGTAGGATTAGAAGGATCAGGAGGTGTGGCCTTGTTGGAGGAAGAGACAGAGACAGAGTGATGGGGGAGGCTTTGAGATTTCAAATGTCAGGTCCAGATTCTCACTGCCTCTCTGAACTTGTGGATCAGGATGCAGCTCTCAACCACTGCTCCCTGTTTGATGACAATGGACCAAACCTCTGAAACTGTAAGCCAGCCCCAGTTAAATATTTTCCTCTTATAAGAGTTTCTGTGGTCATGGTGTCTCTTCTCAGCAACAGAACAGTGACTAAGACACAGTGCTTCTTGGTCTCAGAGTCAATGAGTAGGCAGGAGGGAGGCAGGACAGCCTAGTGTGGGGCTTGGGGACATTACCTGGAGCAAGTTTCCAGGAAGAAAATGTCGGGGGGGGGGAAGGGAGGGGAAGGGAGAAAAGAAAGGCTCTCCTAGCTTGGTGTGCCCGGGGTGGATTTAGGATTGCCGTGTGCTCTCTGTAGGCAAACCCATGGGCATCCTCACCTGCAGCCTGATGAAAGCTGATCTGTGACTGCAACGCAAACTCTGGCTCTCATGTTAATGACCAAGAGAAGGAACCCGACAGCCACAAACAGATGAGTGAGCAACATGGGTCAGAAGGGATGCTTCTCTGGACATTGTGAGGCTGGCACCCCCAAAGAGGTAAATGTGGGTTCATCGCTGTATGGCCTGCTTCCCCTCCCCCCGTGGCTTTAAACCATATACCATCACTTCTCACCTGCTATTGTGTGCCTTTTCCGTGTAGACGTCTCCTAGTTTTCTAGCCATCTCTATGAACCTGCTGCATGACAAGCTCTATTCTATTCTATTATCTATTCTCACTCAGAAGCACAACCCAGTGACACCATTTCCTAGTTTTCCAGGTGAGCAACAGTCTCGGGGGGGAGACCAGCTTGCTCAGGGCCACTCAACATTGATGCCCACTCAGGCTACCCAGCTCCCCACTCTGTGCAAACACTTGACTGTCCTCCTTTGTTTGTGCTGTTGGTTTACCATATGTAGGATACATAGCTTAGAAGTCAAAGAGATAAACTTAGTCTGAAATAACTATAAATTCCAATTGAGTCCTTGATACAGTTTCCTCAAGAAGCTTCAGCAAATTAATAATAGATCAACCAAAAATAGCTTCTGGGCTAGAAGTACTTTCAATATGATTTTCCGATAGAATGGCAAGTGGTTGTTTTGTGGTGTGAGCTGAGCATGGAAACCCTGCTCTTCATTTAGCGGCACAGAGGCACGTGGAGGAAGCTGTGACATTATTAATCACTATATTCGCTTATGATTGATGGGCTTTTCTGCGGGGAGGAAGAAGTGCCTCAGATACAATCTGTCCCAACAGCTCTGCGATATGCTAATATTTTCTTCAGATGAAAGAGGAGATGTGTTCAAATACCTGCCGTAGCAGGCGATTAATACAGAGAGTTCCGGAGGGGGCCTAGAAAGCAGAGAGCTGGAGGATGGGCCAGGTTAAGCAGGGCCCAAAAGTCTTCAGGTTTAGCAAATGACTTTGTGACCTTGATTTCAGTTTGACATGGCTTTCGTGTGTGTGTGTGTGTGTGTGTGTGTGTGTGTGTGTGTGTGTGTGTGTGTTCATGAGGAACTGGTATGCATGTGGAGGCCAAAAGGCAACCTCAGGTATCCATCCTAGGAGCCAATCATGGTTTTTTGAGCCAGCTCTCACTGGTTCCTGGAGCTCATAAATAGGCTTAGGTTGGTTTGCCAGTAAGCTACAGAGACACACCTTCCCCTGCCCAGTACAGGGATTACAAGTATGTGTTACAATGACTAGCTTTCTTACATGGATGCTGGGGGCTGAATTTAGGGGCCCATGCTTGCAAGACCATCAACTCACTACATGAGTCATCTCTCCAGTCCTAAGTATAACTCTGTAAATGCCTTTTTAAAATAAAGCTCACTTGTCTAGGAAAGATGACCTACCCCTCCCTCTTGTGTCTTCTCCACTGGGGCAGGCAGCACAGAGCTAGTGGGCAGCTCACTTGAATGATTCACCAATTACTTCTGAAATGATGCAGGCTGCGTCCTCCAACTGTAAGGCACCAGGGTAATCCCATCAATGCTGTGTGCTATCACTCAGTGTCCAACAGACATGCTAGTCACAGCTGACTGGGTCGACCAGATGGTCAAGCATCACAAGTGCCCATGCTCTAGAGCCCTTTCTCCTTTTGAGAGTTTCTTCAACTTGGAGAACCACACAATGCAAACAGCTTGAGCCTTTGGTGGACTCTCCTTTCATGTCTCCTTAACTGAATGACATATGCTTGAATTACAGTCTCTGATTCAGAATTGTTTTTATGTGTGGCAGTTTGAGAAGGGTCTGGAGTCCTGACCATGTGCTCGCTCTCCTGTGCAAGGTGGAACCACTTGGGTCTTCCCAGCCATCCTCAGTACTATTAGTGCTCTCCACCCTGGGAAGAGTGAGGTTTTCTTCCTTTCTCAGCCTCTACCTACTGCACCATATGTGGGAGTCCACAAATGCCAGTCATGGCAAAGACTGATGTCACTAGCCTGATCATTTATTTCACTTTGGTCCAATTGGAGTCCTGACTTCAAAAACATGAACTGGCTAAGTCTGAGGTCTTGGACTTATGCAGCACTCCATAATGGAGCTGGGACCCGCAGAGTAGTCAAGGGCAAGGACATAGGAACAAGTGTGGGAGGAAGTGTGAATGGGAGGGATGCCAGAGATAGCATTGGGGAAAGTGACCGCCTCACGTACAGACACGTGACCTCACAGTCAGAACAGCTTCGCTTACAACTCCGGTAACAACGGGTTACGACTCAGATGAAGAGTGACCCTAGCCATGGGCATAATCAGGTGCAGCCTTGATAAATCCAAAAATTAGCCACAGCATCTTTCCCGAGAGACCCAGAAAGCAGGGGAGCTCAAGGTACACCCACAGCTGTGTACCCATGACCAGGCTACTCACCCCTTCCTTTGTTTCTCCCATATTAATATGAAATGATAGTGGTCCTGCCTTGTGAGACTCTCTGGAAACAGGTTCAATACAATGAAGCTCCTAGAAGAACCCTAGTGAGTGCTCAGCACACTGCTACTGTGACTAGAGTGGGCAAAAGTCACACACAGTCAGGCACCTACCCACTTCCTCCACTCTCATCCAGTTTAGGACACACACCCCCATTGGAGCGGTGCCACCTACATTCTGGGTAGGACTTTCCACCTCAATTAGCAATCAAGGTTATCCCTGAGAGACATGCCCACAGGTCAACCTAATCTAGATAAGTTCTCGTTAAGACTCTTCCCATGATTCTAGGTTGTGGCAAGATGTGACTTAAAACTAACCAGCATCTTTTGCTTTAGGGCAACTCACAGGAAGAATGTGAAAAATGGCTCTGGAATGTCTGTCACACCTGAAGAAAGAGAGCTCGTGAAGACCAGAGAAAGTGTCATCTACCGTCAGGTTAAGGCTTTGGCATGGAGAACCAGCTTCTCTAGTCATCAGAGACAGGGAACACTGTCCATCGAGCAGCTACCTGATGCAGAGTCTCCACTTACATTATTCCTCTTGTTAGAACAGCGTCATGGTGAACCCCACTATGGGTACAGGAAATCAGGACAATAAAAAATATGGCTTAAGTCTGCCTCCCCAGGAAACAACCAGGGTGCTATAATTCTCTAGAACCCATCGTCCCTAGTTTTCAGGAACAGAGAACCTGAATGCTAGAGAGATCCAGTAGTGCTCCAGAAACACAGAGCCAGAGGGCTTCTTTGTACCACAATAAAGGCCAGAGCCAAGATGATGAGTGTGTGAGTCCAGGCAGGAGTCAGGGTGAGTGGAAAGGACCTGTGTGTAGACTAACCTTGAGCCAAGACTAGGTAAGATCTTCGGAAGCTGCTCTCAGAAGGCCTTTGACTTATGGAGGTGGGCCCCTGGAAGTAGTACCTCTCCACCCAAAGCCACATGGCAAAGTCACTGAATTGAGACAGGTCCTGGGAAGCATCTAGCCCAGGCTATGCTCTGGCTGACCGATGAAGGAAAGACTCGATCGATACTCAGGGGTTCCCTGGATAATGAGGATGACCATGAACACACATTGGAAAGTCTGGGTCAGAAGGCACAGTTTGATAAACCAGCTGTCAGACGACCTTCACCATGGAAAAATGTGGGGATGTCAGTCCTGGGGTCCAGCCAGTCTGCCCAGTTATTATATGCTACTTTCAGATGGCTGATTCATACACACATGAATAAATCTGACCTCCAAATTCAGAGACATGCACATGTATTCTTGGGTCCAGTAAACAATATGTATACCTGTAGTTAAATAATGAATGTGCCTTCATTCCAAACTAACTCTCTCCCAACCCTGGAAGCACAGAAAGTGCTTCACTAACCCCGTGGCCATCTTCCAAGCCTCTAGCATCATCATGTGACCACTACCAGGATCCAGGGAACTGGAAAAGGGGTGGCCCTGTATGGGGTACACAATGGAAGAGATGTTTTTACGTGGTTTTCTGGGGCTGTACCTCCCCCTCAGAAAGAAGCTGGAGCTAACAGCTAGCCTCCGCACCAAGCTGCCTGGCTTCCTCTTGGATGTTTTAAACCACACACCACCCCTTCATGGTGGGCACTGTCGTTTGCACTGACACATGAATAAACCCAGTAACAAGGACTTGCCTGACGCCACCTGGCTGGAAGATGGTATCGCCCTATGAGAGGAACCAGGCCATGGTGGGGTTCAAGGTTAGTCTAGGTTGGCATAGTCAGGCTTGTAGATAGAACTGGGGCTTCAGATTATTTTGGTGAGAACACCTGACCATGTAGACCCAGTAACTCCTTCGATGTACCAGCCTTTTGCCCTTACAGTCCCGCCTATGAATCAGTAGTGGCTTAGACTCACTCACGGGTTGCCTCCATGGAGAGGAAGCTGGGCTGAAAGAAAGGGCCTTAATTCAAAGGCTGGAGAGCAGGAATGTCCCTTTCAGAGGTAAGCACACAGGGAGGGGAACTTGGCTGTTGATGATGACAATACCCACCCATGTCCACTCACTGTGGACTATCTGTAACATCTCCTATCCACCCATGATGATACTTAGGCTCTTGGGATGGGGATGACCATCCCACACAGCTGGCTTTCCCAGGCGCCTGTGTGATGAATACACCTTATGCAGAGACAAATAAAAGACATGACTGAAATAACTACCCCAGTGTTTCTACAGACTAACCCATGGACTACACGGGAATCAGGACCAGGGCTCCAACTCCTACCAACCATGTGACTCAGATGTGGGGCACACAACACTCTGAGATGCTCAGTGACCGGATTCTTCCGGAGTGGACGGACCAAGCTGGGGAACTGGAAGCAAACATTTTGTGGCCCTCTTGGTTATTTTTGAGTTTGAAATGTATGAAGTCTCAGAAGAGTTCAAAACAGAAAGGAAACGCGTCCAATTTCAAACCAACATATTGAATCGAGTAATTTAAGCCATGATTCTCAAACTGTTCATGAAACTGACAGGCTCTGATGCATTTTAAAAAGACATCTCAGTTCCAAGCCTGGTATGGCATCCCCAACCCACCGCCCAGCCATGGTGAGGCATAACCAAATGGCAGAACCACAGAATGTCATCTAAACACTAAGGGTAGCTCCCAGGGCTAAGTGAGTCCTCACTTGGTGCTGGGTTGCTCAGGACTGGCATTTACTGCTCAGGGGCAGTTTCCTCCTCATCCCAATAAGAAATGACACAGAAACAGGACCTGCTGACACAGGTCCCAAGTTAACACAGAAGACAACGGCATTGTCAAGAGCTGCAGAGTGGCAGGCATGGCGCCAGAGCTTGTGTCTTCTTTTACAGTGCTCCCATGACCCTCACTATGGTCACCTGCCTGGGATGATAGGGTGGAGAGGAAAAGCATCCCTTAAAATCCCGATTACCTTTTCGGCGAGTTGTGTTTCAAGCTCTTTAAATTTCCGGCTGTAATTTATCTCGTTCCCATTTCCCCTTGAAAGTAAAATAAAAACAATTTTCGTTAATACCCTCCTCCCCTGCAAAGATGCTAACACTGGACCTGCACAGCACAGTGTCAAAGCCTTTCTGAATCATCTCTTTTAAAGTGTTAAGCATTTTCCAGGAATGTGAGTTTCCCCAGGCCTCACTTTTCTTATTATAAAAGAAAATACAAGTATTTACTTGTCTTCAGGAAGTGTTGGGACCTGCCAGATACCAAGTCTCACTTCATCCAAGCCCACAGCACTGTTCTGGGCCAGGGGTCACCTGACCCTGCTGCCAGCCTCTAAGCTGTTAGACTCCATCCTGGTGACTCCTCCAGGTCCTATCTGACACCAGGAGCCTCTTGGTAAAGGACTTCCAAGCCATTGTGAGGCTGTGTCACCAACCTGGCTCACCGTGCTCTTTCTCCCAGCTCGCCTGAGGTTTATAGGATCTGTGTGGCTACCAAACCTCAGAGCTTTCTTTAAGACTGACGACTGGAGGGGTCAGGTGCTGAGCAGGGAACAGGAGAGGCAGACCGTGGGCTCCTGTGCTTCATGCCACTTCTCCATCCTCCCACACAGCCAGACTAGGCTGGAGTGGTGAGCAGGACCCCATCCCAACAAGGGGGACAGCAACAGATGGAGATCAAGCCAACAAGTGAATTGAGTGAGGGAGAGAATAAAGATGACTGAAGGGAGGGAAGCTGGGGGATGGGTAAATTTGGGGGTGACGGTAACAAGAGGCCTTTGCTCCAGTATCATGTGAATAGAGACCCTTGAGCTAAAGGACAGTGATGCTCTCCAGGCCATACAAAGGAGGCAGGCAATAGCAGGTAGCCCCAGGGGCAGGCACTCAGCGCACAAGAGTCAGCCTTAAGTGGTTTGAGCTGGATGAAGGGATTAGAGATACACAAGGAAGTTAGGGACAGAGGGGTGATGTGAGCTACAAGAAGGAATCTCAACTTCTAACTAAGGAGCAGGAAGCCCTTGGAGCAGCTCACTTCACTTGGAGAAGCCTATGCTGAGATCAGTTCAGTTCTGGCCAGGGCGGGTCAGCAGTTCAACTGCAAATTAGCATAAGCTTCTTTTTTTTTTTTAAACTTTATTTATTTAGTTATTTGCCTTGGTGTTTGCCTGGAACTGGAACTACAGACAGTTGTTAGCTGCCATGTGGGTGCTGGGAATCGAACCCCGGTCCTCCGGAAGAGCAGAGGGTGCTCTTAACCGCTGAGCCATCTCTCCAGCCCCCTAGCATAAGCTTCTTGCTTATAGCATACACAAGAGTCACAGGCTACAAATGGATAATGAGTTTACGATAGAACAATCTCTTAAATCCTTGCACTTTTTGGCTTTTTTTGTGTGCTTTGTCCTATATTTTTTTCTAGCTCAAACTAGTCAATCTGTCTCTTAAGAAAAATGTTTGTAATAGTTGTTTAAGTATAATAACATACGTTTCTTTTATCCAGCAGTTACTCTGACTCTCTTAGGAAGAGTCTTTCCATCATTTTATCAACCTTTTTATCCTTTTACCAAAGTCATCTTCATTTTTAAAAGCCAAAAGCTGGGTTTACCAGTCTGCAGTCTCCACCCCTTAACTGAGTAGTTAGCCTCTTTACAGGATGCAGGATGCACACGTGGGCTTGGGGCTGATAATGTTTCATGTTCGTTATTTTTACCACTTGTTCTAGATTTTTCTCTCCTTTATTTTTAGATGGTTTTAAAAATCAGTTCCTTTGCCCCTGTGTGGAAGTTAAACATTTGTGTCTGTTATCTGTGTCTGTTATTGTGTTAGCTGCCCTAACAATGTGCAGGTATAAAGGCACCTCACCTCGCCTCTTGCCAGAAACAGCTTGGGCTTGAAGGACTCCAGCTCAGTCAGCCCACAGAAATGCTCTGACCATTTGCACAACCAATCATGCTTCTATTTACTCAGTTTTATCTTGGCCCTTGTTTTCTGTTCTTAAAATCTCAAGCCTTCGACCAGGATTGCTTTTCTTTTGCCTCTTCTATACTGATGAGTGCAGCTCAGATTGGCTGCCAGTTCTCACTAATGAAATTTAAAACGTCTTTATTTGGTCCCAAATCTTTATTTTGTAAGATGCTTCCTACTCTCCTAGCTTCGACACAGATTCCCCTTCCTCAGTCCCCAGGATTGTCCCCACCACACCTGCCCAGACTGAACTGCCCTTGAAGGCATTCAGGTTCAAGATCCAGCCATAACCAGGCTTCCTCTCATCCACACCGGCCCTGCTCCTGATGGATCTCACTGCTGGCCTCTTGGAGGCAAACAGCCTCTCTCCCCTGCAGGCGCTACAGCTCTCATCCCACAGCCTTTTTCTTCAGTTCTTCTAAGGCATGGCTACCTGCCTGGAACCATCTATACATGTGCTCTTTGAATCTGTGCTCTGCTACTGCTGTGTGCTTTATCCATTTCAATCCTGGCAGCCAGCCTGAGGAAGCAACGCCATACCACAAGGCCTGTTCTCTGGCGGGGAATTCAGCTTTGACATAATGATCATACCTCACGCACCTCTTCAGAACTCTGTGGTGAGTCTTCAAAGGTAGAGCTCAGAATGCTTTTTAACTTCGCCGAGATCTGCATGGTTATACTTGTAGAACTATTATAAGTCATCCAGGCAGCACAGTGCCAATGCCATGTGGATCCACAATTGCATAGACTGTTCTTTGTGCAGCCTATATGTAAAGGCATCCCATGTGCCCACCAGAAGCAAATCACATGCTGACACTGGCTGGGCATGTAGCTCAGTGAAGAGCAAGCCTAGCATGGGCAAGGCTCTGGCTGCACCCTGAAAATCTCCACCCCATAAACACACCAGAAGAGAAAATTAACTTCTCTTTTGGTAAACCACCTCATGAGAGTTCCTAAAGGATGAATAGAGACACTAGCCATGTTACAGAGAGAACAAGCTTTTCCACACTGGAGACAGCAATCCGTTATTCTGAACATAGTATAAGCTTAACATCCGGGTTATAATTGCATCTATAGGCAAACCATCCTTCAGCTGCCTGCTCCCTCCACTTTGTCAACTTGCCATGGCACACCAGGAACTCTGGTAATTTTTAGATGTGGTCAGCTCTGGTATAGCTAAGGTCGCCAGAGAGAAGAGATATAGACCATTTCTGAATGGTCTTTCTGCAGCATGGCCCATGGCATGGAGTATGACCTGGAATAAAGGTGTTCTCCACAACAAGAAGGAAGTGTTGTGACCTCAGTAAGTCTCCCCTGCACCAAGGCAGGGACTTGAACTGTTGCTCTGCTACAGGCCAGTGATTGGAAGTTCAGCGGCTCTCACAGGCTGCCCCTTGGTCTATGCAAGTTGGTATCAACAAATTAGATAGGACGTGGCTGAATACAGCGGGCAAAGGTGTGGTTCTGCTGTTTCCAAGCATGAATGCTCAATTCCCGGTGTGGAAAGTATTAAAACTCCATAGAACACAGCCTTCTCAAGCCCTCCTCCTGCCACAGTGGGCATCGAGGCATGCTGCAGAGTGTGAGCGGCTCAGCCCCTGCTGACCAGGAGCAGTGATTCCACAAGACAGCTGCACTGCATGCCTCTAGCTATGAAAATTCGGAGGAATTATGATTTCTACTCCGTGTCCATGACTTTCGCATGGTCTTAGTTATTTTTCTTGCAGAGATGAAATGCCTGGCTCACCCAACAGGAGGTTGTACTCACTAGGCAATGAGTGGTAAGGCGTAGGTTGTTTGGCCCATGGCAGCTTATAACATAGAGCAGTTTTAGGGAAGGGTCAGGGTAGAGACAGCCCCCAGGACACAGTGCCCCGGCCATGAGTTTATTCCTCAAATCAGGCTACCTTTTTGGAAGGTTAACCACAGGTTAAGTCTACTCCGGATTTAGATCCAACACTAAGCTAATCTGTCCATGAAGGCAGAGTCCTCATTATCAGTCATTGCCCCAAAGGCTGTCAGCTGTCAATCAAAGCCCTATTTGTGAGCCTGTAGAAGGCGGTTCTCATCACACACCATCATAAGATTTAAAATCTGCAAGTTGGTGTTTTAGTTAGGCTGTGATGAAACACCATGACCAAAAGCAATGAAGAGGAAAGGCTTTATTTGGCTTACACTTCCACGTTATTGTTCATCGTCAAAGGGAATCAGGACAGGAACTCCAATGGGGCAGGAACCTGGAGGCAGGAGCTGATGCAGAGGCCATGGAGGGATGCTGCTTCCTGGCTTGCTCCCCATGGCTTGCTCAGCCTGCTTTCTTATAGAACCCCGGATCAGTAGCCCAGGGATGGCACCTCCCACAATGGGGTAGGCCTTTCACTATCAGTCAATCACTAATTAAGAAAATGCCCTACAGGCTTATGGAGGCCTTTTCTGAACTGAGGTTCCCGCCTCTCACATGACTTTGGCCTGTATCAAGGTGACAAAACTACCCAGCACAGTCAGACAACCACAGTCACAGTCACGAGCACTGTACTCTGGCATCAGCAGCTGAGCACACCGTGTCAAGAAGAGGAGAGAGACAGGACTGTGTCCCTAGGAGGAAATCTCACTCTCGCAAAATCTTACAACCAGCATAGAATTATGGAATTGGCACATACTTTTCTCGCTGCTTTTATATCTCTCTGGCTTTTAACTGTTTACCAGTTGATTAACTGATTTGTTTTGCGTGGTATGCATGTGGAGGTCAGAGGGCAGTCTGTGGGAATCTGGTCCCTCCTTTCACATGTGGGGCCCGGGGACCGAACTCAGATCCATCAGGCTTAGCAGCGCTTGCCTTTACCTGCTGAGCCGTCTCGCTGGCCCTCTCTCTGATGCTGACATTCTACCATTTCACTAATGATGTAACTAGTTAGACATTTTTTTTTTTTTTATCTTTATCTGGTTTGAGATGCTTGGCTCTTATCTTTACTTGGTGCTCTTTCTCTTCCACATATGTGGTTTGAATGTTTCTCTCCAGATGTCAGTGCTGTATACTAACGTAGGGCCTTAGAGACATCAACAATGACTAGGTGGCTGGCTCATGCACCCCTCACCTTTCTCTCGTAAGATGCACAGAGAAGCCTGTGGTGCTGGGGCCTTCGTCTTGAACTTCTTGGCCTCTGGAACTCTCCAAAGTAATTTCCACTCTTAGAAATTACCCAAACTGTGCATTCTGTTATAGGCACATCAAACAAAATGGGACAGATCTTCTTGGAAGTGCATCTCAAGAGCCCTCCCCCAGCCTCTGTCCCTTGTGCCCATGCTCTCTGTGTCTTTCTGTGTTGCATCCTTTGGAGCTGCCCTCCAGGACACTAGTGTTCTTCCCAGCTGTACTCACTCCACGAGCTGATAAATCTACACCTATAATGTTCGGCAGCATGAGTCCCATCATGCACCGGTGCTATCAAGAGTGCCCTTCTCTTTGGTTCTCCCCGTGGCAGCCCCTTTGGCTTTGCCTCTTGCCTTCTTTACTTCAAATGGACAACAAAACTGAGCATATAAACTCACTATGATGTGGACAGGGATTCACTACACTTGGCCAAACCTGACTACACAGAAAGTATCTGCCTCTGAACTCCAATTTTCATTTTATTTTTGCCTCTTAGAGGAGTCCTTCTCCTGACAGCCCACTAACACATCAAAATGCCTGTGTGCATGTGTGTGTGTGTGTATATATATATATATGATATTCTATCTAGCATTTTAATTGTTTCCTGTAGAAATGTTGTTCCTAGTATACAACCTGCCATATCCACAGAAGAAGACTTAATTAGAATGCATGATCTCTAACCAACAAGAGAATTCAGTTTCATAGTAAATCAGAAATCTTTCAAATTTGCTTTAAATAGTCTTTTATGGTCAAGAATGTAACTTAGGATCCTTCTTATTTCCAAATTATCAGACTAAGACACACACACAAAGATCTCTTTAAGCTTTTCAAACTTCTTTTTTTAAAACAATGAATATTCAAAATAGGATATGTGCACCCAACAATTTAATCCCATAAATGGGGTAGGGTTGGGTCAAGAGCATAGATATGGGGTCTGTAAAGCAACCGGTCACTCTTCTGAGTGACTGTGAAAGGCAGGCAGGCAGGCAGGCAGGCAGGTACCTGTGAAAGAGCAGCTGTGTGGGGGAGAGCAGACACATGTGGAAGAGCTGGGCATAGGGACCAACTGTGACTCTTTTAAGGGCAATTGTAAACGTGCTAACTGCACAGGATCACACTTATTTGTATTTATGTGTATATGTGTGTGTATGGGGGGGGTATGTGCACATGAGTACAGTGCCCATGGAGGCCATAAGAGGGCATTGGGTCCCTGGAGCCAGAAATATAGCCTATATAATTATAATTACAGTTGTAAGCTGCTTGACATGGGTGTTGGGAAATGAATTCAGGTCCTCTAGAAGTGCAGGAGGGCTAAACTGGTGAGTCATCTCTCCAGCCCCCAAATTAAATTATTCTAATTGTCTGCAAAGCCAGTGAGCCCTACATTTATGCTAAAACCATGAAGTACAGAGGTGCCCTTACAAAACCTGCAACATCCTGTTTTCCTCCATCCAACAAAACACAACACTTTCTAATGAGTGGCACAAAAATGTACAAAAACAACATATTTTAATTCTGGAATCTTAATCGTTTACTTCAAAATTAAAATACATTATACACAGGACATTTTAAACCTAACTTTAATCTGATATGTTCATATTCTATACAACGTCATTCTTTCTAAATAAAATTCTGACTGAGGATTAATTCATAAATAATACATGGACAAGCTCTGTCCATGCATTTTCCATGAAGATACAGATATGAGCCAAGCGTGGTGGTACACACCTGTAATCCCAGCACTTGGGTGACTGAGGCAAGAATATCACAAGTTCAAGACCAGTATGGAATATACAGCAAGTCTCAGTCTCAGAGAGGAAGGAGAGACACAGATATGGATGAGTGGACTAGGACTGACCTAAGGGCCTGTGTTGTGTGTGACTGATAATTTGATCATATCAAAAGTCAAATGTTAATATGAATGACAAAAATAAAAGCACTTACCTCTTTATAACATTTATATTTAGATCAATTCCACCGAACTTGGACAGGAAATCTAGGTATGGCACGTTACCCGAGCTGGTAAGTGGGATCTACGGTCAGAAAGGAAGTATGACAATGTGTTAGAGAATTGAGGCTCCAGCAACAGACAGAACAGCAGGCCTCTGTGTCATGCAATGTTGTAATGTCAAAGCTGCTAAGGGAACAGACATTCCATTAAACATGTGTGAGTCCTTTCCAGGAGTCAGAACTGATGCACGTCCTTGGAAAGCAAAAAATAATGCAGTCTGTGCTTAAGGAAAAGCCAACATGTCTTTATAACATTATCAAACACCTGACCTGAGCTCAAAGTGACATCTACATATAAATCAAATAGAATCCACGCAGACGTGTTATGAGTACCAGAGGCTGAGGGTAGAGCAGAGACATCCATCTAGTTTCAAGGTAGAAACTGCCACTGCTAAGAGTTATTTATACAATAAATTTTTATTATACTTATGTATTTGTTGGGAAGGGTGTGTGCATGCCACAGTGTAGGTGTGGAGGTCGGAGGGCTGCTGAGGAAGTAGGCCTCCTCTTCAAATGCATGGGGTCCAGGGACGAGACTCAATTGTTAGGCTGGTGGCACGTGTCTTTACACTGAGTCATCTCACTGGAACAAAACTTATAGAAGGATACTACTGGGTCAAGTGAGTCAACATGAATTATAGATTAAATAAAATGACTACATCAATTGAGACTGCACTGTGGCTATGCAAGAGGTCAGTCCTTGTTTTTAGGAATCTATGCCCTTAAATCAGAAAGTACTGGGAGACTACTAACTTCTTTAGTGTTTAAAGACTTTCTCAAGAAAACAAAATGCACTTTGGTGTGTTGAAGACCACACAAGAAGATCTGTGACCTCCTTGGCACATGGCTCAGAAGAATTACCCCATAAAAACAGCTGCAGTGAGTGTTGAAAGCAGACTGCAGAGTCAATACATGGGCCCCATCAAACCTCTAATGACATTCTTCACAGAAGAAAGCAAAAGTCCTAAAATTCATGTAGACACACAAAGATCCCAAACCACACTACAGAGTCATGGTAACAAAACCAGGCTGGTGCTGATGCAAGCACAGAGCAGACTAATGGACCCAGAGGAAATCTACACACTCCAGCCGCCTAGTTCTCAATGAATGGCCGAGAGCACATACTATAGAGAAACTGGCCTCTTCAATTCCTGGTGCTGAAACACTGGACACTTGGAGGCCAAAGACCAGAACTAGATCCCAGGCTCACCCTGCACACAAAAAAATAAAAAATGATAAAAATAAAGTATCAAGGATATTTACATAAGATTTGAAACACTGAAGAAAAATGCAGGAAAAATGCTTAAAAGTCTGGGCATAGGCAAAGACTTTCTGAAACGGATGCCAATAACTCAGGAGCTCACTGCACACAGTTCAAAGCTCCTCAGCAGAGGGAGCAATCACCAGAGTGAAGCAACAGGCCTGGGATGGGAGAAAAGCTTTGCCAGACAGTCGTCTGATGAGAAATTAGTATCCAGAATACATAAAGAACTTGAAAGATTGAATCACAAAAAACAAACAATCAATAAGCTGGTGAATGAATTGGACAAACGGCAATAAACACACAAAAAGATCTCCAACTGTCCCAGTCATCAGGAAAGTGAAAATCCACCCTACAATGTAGACCTCGGGTGATGTAGTGGGTAAGAGGCTTGTTCTGCAAACATGGGGACCTATGTTTGAATTCTCAGCACACATGTAAAAACTAAAATAGAAAAATTAAACATAACTTAAAAAATAACAGGCATGGATAGATACACGGGCCTGTAAACCCAGCACTGGAGAGTGGGGGCAGATGGATCCCAAGAGCTGCCTAGTCAACAGTTCTAAGCTGAAATAGTGAGTTTCCTGATCAGTGAGATCCTGTTACAAGGCAATAAAATGGGAAGCCATGGATAAAGTCACAGAGCATGTGTGCGTATGCTCTGGCCTCTGCATGTGCATACAATGGGCATGTATCTGCACACTGACATGGCTGCATATACATACAGAAAGACACAGACAGACAAACAGACACACACCACTAAGATTAAAATTTTAAGTGACAAAAAAAATTTTAAGGGACATGGTTAAATTTTAAAAGTCCACTGTGTTTCTATCCCACTCCATTCATTTAAAAGCAAACAAACAAACACAGTAACAAAAGCTGACCTTTGAAGGAACCCTGTATATTCTGTGGGAATGGAAATTAGTGCAATCATTATGGAACCCAATATGCATAGTCTTTACAAAAATTAAAAACAAGACTGCCATGTGATTAAACTGGTTCCATTCCTGGGTATATAATGAAGAACCCTAAATCTGCACATTACAGAGATATTTAGATATCCATGTTTGTCACAATACCATTTATAATAGCCAAGTTATGAAATAAGCCTAGAGGTCCATCTGCATATGAAGGGAGAAAAATGTGGTGAATGTACGATGGTGTTTTATGCAGCCCTGAAAAATAAAATCATGTCATTTTTAGGAAAATGGATAGAACTGGGGGTCATGATGGTCAGTGAAGCAAGCCAGACTCGGGCAACTAAACACGCTTTCTCTTATATATGGTCTCAGTTTTAAAATAAAGACATTATTTCTCAGCCTCTTAGCTAAAATTAAGTGTAAAAATAAGACACTGGAAAGTAAAAGGAGGACTGCTGGGGAGGAGGGATGAGAATAAAGGAGTGTTAGGATGAGTATGATTACAGTACACTATAAACACTGGCAAACAGCAAGATGAAGGCTGTCATTTGGTACCGTGAATCTTCACTAATGAAACACATGCTGAGGAAATGATTCAAAGATGAAGAGCACTGACTTCTCTTTCAGAAAAAGGATCGGTTCCCAGCATTCACATGATGGCTCACAACCATCTATAACATCAGTTCTAAGGAATCTGGTGCCCTCTTCTGGCCTCTACAAGCATTGCAAACACATAGTGCATATACACACATACAGGGAAACACACACATAAAATAAAAATGAACCAATCATTTTAAAATATGCACAATATACATGTTGGGTATATTGTTTGCATATGTGCACACACACACACACACACACACACACACACACACACACACACACACACAGAGCTGGGATCCCAGAAGAAAATTAAGAGAAGGGAACCTTGTACACAGGCAATTCAAAGCAGAAGGACATAAGGATACCGTGCCACAGATGCTTTTAGTGTCATTGTTAAGAAAAATTTCTGAAGATTAAAGTTATTTCTAATATTAAGTTGAATTTTTTAAATGAAGGTAGTTATTAAAGAAGTATTATGGTTCTAGAATTTAGATAAACATAGGAATATGGTCAATATAAATGTTTTATAATTAAGTCTCATACAGGTTCACATAATGTTCTATCCCTCACACCTAATGATTCCCAAGTCTGCACAACTGAGATGATATTTACTTAGCTTTGATGTAGAAGCCACAAAGCCTAGCGTGGTTATCTCAGTGTTCCCCAAAGGATAAATTTCTCTTCCCATTTAAAACATGTGTAACTAGGAAACGAGGCCAGAGGGATGCTGCTTAAGGTATGCCTCTGGAGAAGCCTCTCCTGCAAAGGGCACCTGTAACTTCTACTCTGGTAGTGAGCATGGCAGCAGATATGGCAGCAGCAGGTACTTAGACGTTTTCCTAACTGAACTAAAGACGGGCAAGAATAGGTACAATGTGTGGGTCAAGGCTGAATGTTCTCAGTACAAGATAAAAGAGAATGGTGACCTGGGAGGATGGCTCAGTTGGGACGGTGCTTGCAAGGACCTGAATTCAATCCCCAGAAGTTACATATAAAAAGCTGAGTGTTGTGGCATGTGCTTATAATCCCAGGTCTAGGAAGGCAGAGACAGGAGGATTCCTGGGGCTCACTGGCCAGACAACATGGTCTAAGTGATAAATTCCAGGCCAGTGAGCAAGCCTGTCTCCAAAACAAGGCAGACTGAGAAACAACATTTGACATCTTCTGCTGACCTCCACATGCACGCACATATGCACATGCACACACATATGCACATGCACACACATATGCACATGTACACACATATATACATGTACATATACATATGAGCACACACATGGGCTAAAAGAGAATGAGAAGACACTTGCCGAGCTACATCCAATAAACAGGCACACTTGTAAACAAACATGTGGACTGCTGGAAGTAAAGTCTGTGGCTGGGTCCAGGCTACAGATGGGGGAGTTTCATAATCTGTATCCACCACACTGAGTATTTCCATAACCTTGATCTCCAACTTAGAATACCATGGACCAATGCACAACTTAATTCTCTAAAATCCATTTATTCACAAGATGTTTTTATTCTTTAAATGGGCTATGACTGGGCTGGGGAGACAGTTCACAGGGTAAAATACTTGCTTCACAAATAAGAAGGCCTGGAAAAAGGCAAGGCATGGGAGCATGTACCTGTAACCCCATGATGAGGAGACAGAGAGTCAAGACAGACTTGGTGACCAACCAGTGTAGCCAATCAGTGAGCTCCAGGTTCAGTGAGAGAGACCCTGTCTCCAAAAGTAAGGTTGGGAACAATAGAAAAAGGCATTCAGAGTTGACCTCTGGCCTCTGCAGCTGTATGCAGAGAGGCAAACACACACACACACACACACACACATACACATACACACACACA
>PVIH01025593.1:0-20328 GCA_004025045.1 Sigmodon hispidus
TGGTCAGACAAAGTGGCTGTGACATGTTTTAGCCATGGACAGTGAAAGTGTGCATGGCCAGTGGAAATGGACTTGGTCAATTAAAGTGGTTGTGGCCTAGTGTGGGTGTGATCAATCAAAGTGGGTGTGGCCTGTTGTGGTCATGGTCATTCATAGTGGCAATTGCCAGTCAAAGTGGGCATGGTTTGTTTTGGGTGTGGTCACTCAAAGTGGGTGGGGTCATTTAAAGAAAGCATGGCATGTGGTGGCCATGGTCAAAGAGGCCGTGTACAGTCAAAATGGGCAAGGTCATTCAAAGAGGGCATGGCCAGTCAAAGTGGGCATTGTATTGTTTGCGCATGGTCAATCAAAATGGACTTGGCCAAAGTGGGCTTGTTTAATTAAAGTATTCATGGCCTGGAGTGGGCATGGTCAGTCAATGTGTGCGTGGCATGTTGTTGCTGTGGTCAGTCAAAGTGTCCCTGACCAGTCAAAGTGGCCTTATTCAGTGAAAGTAAGCATGGCTTGGTGTGGGCATGGTCAGACAAAGTGGCCGTGGTCACTCAAAGTGGCCCTGACCAGGCAAAGTAAGTGGGGCTTGGAGTGGGTGTGTTAAGTCAAACTGGGTGTGGCAAATCAAAGTTGTCATGGCCCGTCAAAGTGGAGAATATAGGAAGTATCATGTTTATTAATGCTCTCTGTAAGAAAATGGGTGTATCGATGCTGAAGATAAAAACACATGTATTTAAACAAGGAGAGGAAGTAACATCTCTCTAAATGCTCGGTGTAAGAGAGCGTGTATTGAGGCAGAAAAAAAAACACATGTGTTCAAACACAGCAAGGAAGCAACATCTCCCTTAATGCACTGTGTAAGAAAGTGTGTGTGCATGGAGGCTGAAGAAAAATCAAATGAGATCAAAAAAGGACAGAAAGCAACATCTCTCTTAATGCTCTGTGTAAGAAAACATGTGTATTGATGCATGTGTATTGATGTTTAGGAGAAAAACACGTGTGTTAGAATAACGAGAGGAAGCAACACCTGTCTTAATGCTCTGTGTAGGAAAACATGTATATGGGTGCTGAAGATGAAAACACCTGTGTTTAAACAAGGAGAGTTCTCAACATCTCTCTTAATGCTCTGGGTAAGAAAACATGTGTATTGACGCTGAAGAGAAAAACACATATTTTCAAAGGAGGAGAGGAAGCAACATCTCTCTTAATACTATGAGTAAGAAAATGTTTGTACTGATGCTGAAGACAAAAATGCATGTGTTCAAAGGAGGAGAGGACACAACATCTCTCTTATTGTTCTGAGTAAGTAAATGTGTGTATTGACGTTGAAAATAAATTACATGTACTCAAACGAGGAGTGGAAGCAACATCTCTCTTAATGTTCAGTGTAAGAATATGTGTATTGATGCTGAAGACAAAAACACATGTGTTCAAATGAAGAGAGGAGGCAACATCTCCCTTAATGCTGTGTGTAAGAAAATGTTTGTACTGATGCTGAAGAGACAAAAGCAAGTGTTCTAATGAGGAGAGAAAGCAACATCTCTCTTAAAGCTCTTTGTAAGAAAATATGTGTATTGACATTGCAAATAAAATACATGTGGTCAAACGAGGAGAGGAAGCAACATCCCTTTTTATGCTCTGTGTAAGAAAAGTTGTGTATTAACACTGAAGACAAAAGCACATGTGTTCAAAGGAGGAGAGGAAGCACCATGCCCCTTAATGCTCTGGGTAGCAAAATGTGACTATTGATGTTGAAGAAAAAAACACATCTGTTCAAATGATAGAGGAAGCAACATCTGTATTAATGCTCTGTGTAAGAAAATGTGTGTATGGATGCTGATGAGAAAAACAAATGTGTTTAAACGAGGAGTGGAAGCAACATCTCTCTTAATGATCTGTGTAAGAAAACGTGTGTATGGGCACTGACGAGAAAAGCAAATGTGTTCAATCGAGGAGTGGAGGCAACATCTCTCTTAATGTTTTATGTAAGAAAACGTGTATATTAATGCTGAAGAGAAAAACACATGTGTTTAAACAAGGAGAGGGCTCAACAACTCTCTTAATGCTCTGTGTAAGAAACCGTGTGTATGGACACTGACAAAAAAAGCAAATGTGTTCAAATGAGGAGTGGAAGCAACGTCACTCCTAATGCACTTTGTAAGAAAATGTATATAGAGGCAAAGACAAAAACGCATGTGTTCAAATGAGGAGAGGAAACAACATCTCTCTTAATGCTGTGTGTAAGAAAATGTTGATACTGATGCTGAAGAGAAAAATGCATGTGTTCAAATGAGGAGAGAAAGGGGTTAGTTTTAGGGTTAGGTTGACCCCGCCCACACCAAACCATGCCCACTTTGATGGGCTTTGGCCACTTTGAATGACCACTGCCACACTGGATCATAGCCTCTTTGTCTGACCACAACCACACCAAGCCACGCTTACTTGGACTGCACACGGCCACTGTGACTGGACATGGACACTTTAACTGACCATGGCCACAACATTCCAAGCCCACTTTAACTCACCATGCTCAAGACATGCCATGAATACTTTAATTAATAAAGCCCACTACGACTGGCCACATTCAGTTTGACAAGTGGCCCCGAAACCCGGGAACATTTTCGACCCCCAGAGAAGAGCATTTAAGAACATGACACACGCAGTGGCCCATCGGTGAGGTTGCTGTAGTGGAGTCTGAAGGAGATTCAGAACTGCCGTAATCAGGAGGGTTATCTGGTTAGTCTCACAGGAAAATAGTGGGAACTGCATTAAGGAGGAAATCTCTGCTTGTAGAAAAAAGGAGACAATGGGGCATCTGCTGATGAGTGATTCTAACCTGTTGGTAGCTTGGGGTTGTTTAGGATATAAAGGGTTTTAAATAGGCAAGGATATGGGTGTAAATTCCTCTCACTCGATTGCAACAGCTTTGAAAGAGCTGTTGAAGAGTAATGGTGTGAGTGTTAAAATAAGGTAGGAATTAAAGGTTATACAAGGATGAGGTTTCTAACCTCATGTCCAATTTGTTTGGCTCTTATGGAGGTGCTTCATTAAGGTTTTTTTCTGAGTTCACTCTGAAAGCTAGCAGTGGGAGAAATAGATGGGTTAAAAGGAGCCAAAAGGGGCAGAGTCAGTAATTATGATTTGTTTCCTCTACTGCACATATTGGCCCCCGCCTCTGTATTGCCATCCTGGTGAGGGCATCTGTTCCAAGCCACCAGACAACACAAAAGTGTGGAAGAGAGTCCAGGGTGAGCTGTGTCCTAGTTTGCCGCTGACTTTTCCAGTTTTTCAAGATAACCAGGGGCAAAGGTATCACAAGCTTTTAGATTTTGAGACAATGAAATCTATGGCAGAGTCTGTCCGTACTTATGGCACTACTATGTCTTTTACAGTAGCACAGGTTGAGGCATTGAGTAGATCTGCCATGATGCCTAGTCACTGGAGTACCTTAGCAAAATCTTGTCTCAGTCCTGTGCAATATTTAGACTGGAAGTCAATTGTCACTGATCTGACACATAGTCAGGCCCGGGAGAACTCTGCCAATGGGCAGCCAGCATGGAGTGCAGATATGCTGTTAGGACAAGGACAATGGGTAAATAATCAGACAACATATCCTGTGGAAGTTTATGCTCAAATAAACACCATCAATATTAGGGCTTGGTGAGCCCTCCTCAATAAGGGGGAGGTCTCAGGGAACCTAACCAAAATAATACATGGCAGCACTGAACAATTTTCTGACTTTGCTGCTCGAATGATGAATGGAGCAGGACAAATTTTTGTTGATGTGGAAACCGCACTTCCGCTAGTAAAGCAATTAGTTTATGAGCAGTGTACAAAAGAGTGCCAGATGGCCACTGCACCTGTATGGGTAGCTCAGTGGCCTCTGTTGAAAGAAAAATTGGAAGCAGCCACTTCCATGGAATTGTTAGAATTAGCATTAAGTTTGTTAACCAAGGAATTAAAAGATGAAGACTTATTTATTGCTCTGGAGAAGATACAGAAGGGAGGAGCTATTGAATTTTTAGTAGCTATTATTCAGAAAGCCCATGTTAGACCACAAAAGGTAGAAATTAGGACAAATTGCATAAGGACTTTAAATGATTTTCAAACATTGCTGGGAGATATAAATTGGATTCGGCCATATTTGAAATTATCATGCTTTGAGCTTAAACCCTTATTTGATATTTTAGAGAGAAGCTCAGACCTTAATTCCCAATGATAACTAACCCCAGAGGCTCACATAGCACTTCCAAAGGTATAGCAAGCAATTACTAGGGCACAGTTGTTGCGCTGTGATGAATCCAAGCTCATTTGGATGTGTATCCTCCCCACTTTATGCTTTCCAACTTTTGTTCTTTGGCAAGAAGGGCCTCTACTGTGGATTCATTCAAAATCTACAGGGATGAGAACATTGTCCCACTATCCATCCATGATGGCTGAGGTTGCATTATTAGGCATTAAACAATCTATTACATCTTTTGCCAAGACACCTGACCAACTTATAGTTCCTTATACAAAAGAACAATTAGAAATATTGGGTGCCACTACCTCAGAATGGGCTATATTGGTTTGTGCCATTTCTGATACAATTGATAATCATTTGCCCAAGAGTGAAATTTTAAGATTCGTAGCAGCCTGAGGTGTTCCCTCGAATCACGTGGAAGCAACCCATGAGCAATGCCTTAACCATCTACACGGATGGGTTTAATACTGGGAAAAGAGACTAAATGGTGCAAGGAGGCTCACCTGAAACTGTTGAGTGCTGTCCAAATGCTCCCCAATACTAGAATGCCTAGTAGTTTTAGAGGTTTTTAAATGATTTCCTGAGTCTTTCAATTTGCTATCTGATTCATAATATGTGGTGAATGCTGTTAAAAATTTAGAAATTGTTTCCTATATTAAACCCTCTAGTATGGTAGCCTCATTTTAGCAGGAATATGAGGTGAGATTTTGCATCGATTCAATTCCTTTTATATTACTCATATCTCAGCTCACTCTTTGTTATCTGGTCCTATGGAAAAAGCCAATAAACAAGTTGATCTGGCAATGTGCGCTTTTGTGGCATTGGACTCAGAAACACAAGCGTGAGAGTTTCATATCTTATGCCATGTTTCATCTGCTGTTTTAAGAACGAAATTTAAAATTTCTTGGGAGATAGCTAGGAATATTTTGAAAAGCTGTTCAGCTTGTGTGCAATTCTTGCCTGCTCATAAAATAGGGGTTGATCCCAGAGGCATTTTTTCCACTTGAGATTTGGCAGATGGATGTAAACCATGATCCATCATTTGGAAAGCTTCAGTATGTGCATGTCTCCACTGATACATGTTCTGGGGTAATGCACACTATACCTCTTTCTGGGGAAAGGATTCCCAAAGTTATTACCCACTGCCTTGAAGCTTTGGCCGCTTGGGGCAAGTCCGATACACTGTAAACAAACAAAGGGCCAGCCTATGCATCTAAGAGTTTTGCCTCATTTTGTCACAAAATGCAAGTGAAACATACCACAGGCCTGCCCTATAATCCACAAAGGCTTGGGATAATAGAGCATGCACTTCATATACTCAAGGTCTTCCTGCAAAAACAAAAAGGGGGAATAGCAGAGAATTGCACCCCCAAACAAAGGCTCTCTTTTGCTTTATTCACTATAAATTTTCTAAATTTAAATGATAAAAAGGAAACCATTGCCAAAAGTTATATGACATCAGAACCCAACAATCAAGGCAAAGTTTTGTGGAATGATGTACTTTCTAATCAATGGCGAGGCCAGGATTGCATTACCATTCGGTAATGTGTTTCTCCACAGAATCAGGAGCCAGTCTGGGTGCCATCAAGATTGAGGAGATGCATTGAGTACGACTCTAAGGATGATGCTGATATGGATACTCCTGACCATCTTCCCCCTGATTCAGGTGGAAAGTGAGAATTGGTCTATGGAGGAAGAAAAGGTGATCCTCAAGCAAAAGTTCCAGATCACATGTTTGAATGTTACAAGATTTGATCCTGTTACACTTGGGGACTTTACTTCTTGGCTCACTTCTGCCCTTTCCTTTTTCAAATAGTGGGTGGGAGTGGGAAACTTTGCAGTCTGCTGTTTATTTGGGATTGTTTTTTGCATCTGGCTGGCTTGCCGTATTCATATCAGAGCGTGTCAGGAAAAGGTCCTTCTCACTCAGGCATGCTTGACTGTTGATGCAGGGCTCTCCCCTGTAGCCTGGCTCTCAACCCTAAGTGACTTGTAATGATTGCCCTTGCACAGAGAGGCTTTAGCTGCCATTCCACCTCTATAGGGAATCATTCTCCTCCGAGACGGTCTTTGCACCCTGCAGCCCTCACTGCCCTTGCATGCAGGAAGGCATTTCGGGGATCCTGGCAGCAGGAAACAGCCTTTGAGAGGTGGGCACATCATGAGGTGAACACCTGTATGGCCTATATCTTGTCTGTGCCATTAGAAAAACAAAAAGGGGGAGATGTAGGGTGCAGTTGGCCTTTGCACAACTGGCTGGACCCCAGCAATTGCAACTCTGCCGCTTATGCTAATTAGGAGTCGAGTAGTGACCTTTCCGATGTTACTCCTCAATATGCTACTGAGGTAGTACTTTGGACCTATCACGAGTTATATGCTAAAGAGGTATTATTTGGGACCTATCACCAGCTATATGCTAATGAGACATTAAGTTGGGCACCAATCACACATCCCGGCTTCCCTATATAAGCAGGCTGCATTTCAAGGTTGGGGTATTCTTACCACCATTCTCAACTGAGCTATACTCCAATAAATTGTGATCTGAGATGAATCGTGCATGTCTTGACTTGTCATTCTGCAGGCCAGAAGGGGCTCACCACACACACGCACTTTTACACACCAAGTCCACACCAAGACATGCAAACTTTGACTGAACATACCCACTTAGACTGACCATGCACACTATGGCTGACCACGCCCTCTTCTGGCCTCATTTGAACACATGTGTTTTTCACTTCAGCGGGAAAACACAGGTTTTCTTCCACAGAGCATTAATAGAGATGTTGCTTCCTCTATTGTTTGAACAGATGTGTTTTTTTCTTCAATGTCAATAGTCATGTATTGCTACCCAGAGCTTTAAGGGAGATTGTGCGTACTCTCCTCCTATGTACACATGTGCTTTTATCTTTAGTGTTAATACACAACTTTACTTACACAGAGCATGAAGAGATGTTGCTTCCTCTCCTTGTTTGAACACATTTATTTTATTTTCAATGTCTATACACATGTTTTATTACACAAAGCAATAAGAGAGATGTTGCTTTCTCTCCTCCTTTGAACACATGCATTTTCTCTTCAGCATCAGTACAAACATTTTCTTACCCACAGCATTAAGAGAGATGTTGCTTCCTCTCCTCCTTTGAACATGTGTTTTTCTCTTCATAGTCAACACTCACGTTTGGTTACAAAGAGCATTAAGAGAGATGTTGAGTCCTCCACTTGTTTAAACACATATGTTTTTCTCTTCAGTGTCAATACACATGTTTTCTTACATAGAGCATTAAAAGAGATGTTGCTTTCACTCCTCCTTTGAACACATTTTTTTCTCATCTGCGCCAATACACACGTTTCCTTACACAGAGAATTAAGAGAGATGTTGTTTCCTCTCCTCGTGTGAATACGTGTGTTTTTGTCTTCAGTCCCTACACACATGTTTTCTTACATAGAGCATTAAGAGAGATGTTGTTTCCACTCCTTGTTTGAACACACTTGCTTTTCTCCCCAGGATCCATAGACAAGTTTTCTTACACAGAGCATTAAGAGAGATATTGCTTCCTTCCCTTGTTTGAACACATGTGTTTTTGTCTTCAGCATCAATACATATGTTTTCTTACACAGAGCATTAGAGATGTTGACCACTCTCTTTCTTTAAATACAGTTGTTTTTATCTTCAGTGCCCATACACATGTTTTCTTATACAGAGCACTAAGAGGAGTGTTGTTTCCTCTCCTTAATCTAACACATGTGTTTTTCTCCTAAACATCAATACACACGTTTCTTCTACAGAGCATTAATAAAGATGTGGATACCACTATCGTTTGAACAGATGTGTTTATTACTTCGATGTTAATAGTCATGTTTTGCTGCCCAGAACATTAAGTGAGATGGTGCTTCCTCTCATCCTTTGAACACATGTGCTTTTCTCTTCAGCGGTAATACACAACATTTCTTACACAAAGCATATAAAGAGATGTTGCTTCCTCTCCTCTTTTGAACACATGTATTTTATTTTCAATGTCAACACACATGTTTTCTTATACAGAGCAATAAGAGAGATGTTTTCTCTCCTCATTTGAACATATGGTTCTTTCACTTCAGCATCAGTACAAGCATTTTCTTACACAAAACATTAAGTGAGATGATGTTTCCTCTCCTTCTTTGAACACATGTGTTTTTCTCTTCAATGTCAATACTCACGTTTGTTTACAAAGAGCATTAAGAGAGATGTTGCCTCCACTCCTAGTTTGCACACGTCTTTACTCTTCAGCGTCAATACACATGTTTTCTTACACAGAGCAACAAGAGAGATGTTGAGTCCTCTACTTGTTTAACCACATGTGTTTCCTCTTCAGCGTCAATGCATACGTTTTCTTTCACAGAGTATTAAGAGAGATGTTGTTTCTTCTCCTCATTTGAACACATATGTTTTTGTTTTCAGCGTCTATACACATTTTTTCTTACATAGAGCATTAAGAGAGATGTTGCTTCCACACCTCATTTGAACACATTTGTTGTTCTCATCAGCGTCCATACACACATTTTCTTACACTGAGCTTTAAGAGAGATGTTTCTTCCTTTCCTTGTTTGAATACAGGTGTTTTTCTCTTCAGCATCCTTACACATGTTTTCTTACACAAACCATTAAGATAGATGTTGCTTCCCTTCTCTTTTGAACACATATGTTTTTTTTTCTTTAGCATCCATACACACACTTTCTTACACAGAGCATTATGAGAGAGTTGCTTCCTTGATTCGTTTGAACACATGTGTTTTTGTATTCTGCATTGATACACACATTTTATTACACAGAGCATTAAGAAATATGTTCCTTCGTATATTTTCCTCTTTGACAGGCAACACCCACTTTGATTGGCCGCAGCTACTTCGACTTAATAAGATGACACCAAGCCACGCACACTTTGACTGGCCACAGGCACTTTGAATGACCATGGCCACACCAGGTTATGGCCACTTTGTCTGACCATGACCACACCAAGCCACGCCATTTGTCTGAACACACTCACTTAGACTGACCATGCCCACAATGGCTGACCACGCCCTCTTCTGGCCTCATTTGAACACATGTGTTTTTCATTTCAGCGGGAAGGCATGTTTTCTTCCACAGAACATTAATAGATATGTTGCTTCCTCTATCGTTCCAATAGATGTTTTTTTTTCCTACAATGTCAATAGTCACATTTTGCTACCCAGAGGATAAAGGTAGATGGTGCTTCCTCTACTCGTTTGAACACATGTGTTTTTGGCTTCAGTGTCTATACACATGTTTTCGTACATAGAGCATTAACAGAGATGTTGCTTCCAATCCTCATTTGAAGACATTTGTTGTTCTCGTCAGCTTCCATACAAATGTTTTCTTACACTGAGCTTTAAGAGAAATGTTTCTTTCTTTCCTTGTTTGAACACATGTGATTTTGTCTTCAGTGTCCACTGTTTTCTTACACAGTGCTTTAAGAGGTATGTTGCTTCTCTCCTCCTTTGAACACATATGTTTTTTTCTTCTTTAGCATTCTTACACACACTTTCTTACACAGAGCATTAAGAGAGAGTTGCTTCCGTGCTTCGTTTAAACACATGTGTTTTTCTCTTCTTCATCGATACACACTTTTTATTACACAAAGCATTAAGAAACATGTTACTTCCTGTACTTTCCTCTTTGACAGGCGATGCCCACTTTGATTGGCCACAACAACTTTGACTTAATAAGACCACACCAAGCCACACACACTTTGACTGGCCACAGGCACTTTGAACGTCCATGGCCACATCGGGTCATGGACAATTTGTCTGACCACGCCCACACCAAGCCACGCCAACTTTGACTGAACACTCCCACTTAGACTGTCCATGCCCACAGTGGCTGTCTTCGCCCACTTCTGGTGTCTTTTAAACACATGTGTTTTTCATTTCAGCGGGAAAACACACATTTTCTTCCACAGAGCATTAATAGAGATGTTGCTTCCTCTATTGTTTGAACAGATGTGTTTTTTTCTTCAATGTCAGTAGTCACGTTTTGCTACCCAGAGCATTAATGGAGATGGTGCTTCCTCTCCTCCTTTGATCACATGTGCTTTTCTCTTCAGTGTTAATACACAAATTTTCTTACACAGAGCAATAAGAGAGATGTTGCTATCTCTCCTTGATTGAACACATGCATTTTTCTCTTCAGGATCAGTACAAACATTTTCTTACACAGAGCGTAAAGAGAGATATTGCTTCTTTGCTTCTTTTGAACACATGTGTTTTTTCTATTCTGCTTCGATACACCCATTTTCTTACACAGAGCATTAAGAAATATGTTACATCCTATACTTTCCACTTCGATGGGCCACTCCCTCTTTGATTAGCCACAGCAACTTTGACTTAACATGACCACACCTAGCGAAGCACACTTTGACTGGCCACAGGAAATTTGAATGTCCATGGCCACAACGGGTCACGGCCACTTTGTCTGACCATGAACACATCAAGCAAAGCCAACTTTGACTGAGCACACCCACTTAGACTGACCATGCCCACAATGGCTGACCATGCCCTCTTCTGGCCTCATTTGAACACATGTATTTTTCACTTCAGCAGCAAAGCACACATTTTCTTCCACAGAGCATTAATATATGTGTTGCTTCTTCTATCATTTCAACAGATTTTTTTTCTTCAATGTCTATAGTTACATTTTGCTACCCAGAGCATTAAGGGAGATGGTGCTTCCTCTCCTCATTTGATCACATATGTTTTTTACTTCAGCATCAATACTCATGTTTGCTTACAAAGAGCATTAAGAGAGATGTTGGATCCACTCCTAGCTCTCACACGTCTTTTTCCATTCAGCTTCAATACACTTGTTTCCTTTCACAGAGCATTAAGAGATGTTGAGTCCTCTACTTTTTTAAACACGTGTGTTTTTCTGTTCCACATCAATACAAATGTTTTCCTATACAGAGCATTAAGAGAGATGTTGTTTCCTCTCCTCATTGTAACACATGTGTTTTTGTCTTCAGCATCTATACACATGTTTTCTTACATAGAGCATTTAGAAAGATGTTGCTTCCACTCCTCGTTTGAAAACATGTGTTTTTCTCCTCAGCGTCCATATGCAAATTTTCTTACACAGAGGATTAAGAGAGATGTTGCTTCCTTTCCTTGTTTGAACACATGTGTTTTTGTCTTCAGCGTCAATAAACACATTTTCTTACACAAAATATTAGAGATTTTGAGCACTGTCATTGTTTAAACACAGGTTTTTTTAGTCTTTAGCGTCCACACATGTTTTCTTACACAGAGCATTAAGAGAGCTATTGCTCCCTTCTCCTTAATCTTACACATGTGTTTTTCTCCTAAACATTAATACACATGTTTTCTTACACAGAGCCTTAAGAGAGATGTTGCTTTCTGTTCTCGTTTCATCACAATGTTTTTTTCTTCAGCGTTTATACACACACTATTTTACACAGAGCATTAAGAGCGATGTTCCTCCCTTGCTTTGTTTGAACACATGTGTTTTTCTCTTCAGCATCAATACAAGCTCTCTTACACAGAGCATTTAGAGAGATGCTGCTTCCTCTCCTTGATTAAACACATGTGCTTTTATCTTCAGCATTTATACTCGCATTTTCATACGCAGACCATTACTAAACATGTTATTTCCTATACTCTCCACTTTGACGGGCCACGCCCACTTTGACTTACCATGCCAACGATAAGCCACACCCATTTTGACTGGCCAAGGCCACTTTAAATGATCACTGCCACACCAGATCACGGTCACTTTGTCTGACCATGCCCACACATATCCTCGCTTACTTTGACTGAATAAGACTACTTTGACTGGCCACGCACACATTGACTGACCATGCTCACACCAGGTCATGAATACTTTAATTAAACAAGCCCACATTTGCCAAGTCCAGTTTGACTTACCATGCACTCAGAATACCACTCCCACTTTGACCAGTCGTGCCAACTTTGACTGGCCACACCTACTTTGAGAGAACTCACCCTCTTTGACTATCCACAGACACTTTGACCATGGCTTCAACAAGTCACGCTTGCTGTGATTGAACACTCAATTGGACTGACAGCGCACACACCAAACTACGCCCAATTTTACTGGCCATGGCCACTATGAATGAACACTTCCACACAATACCATGCTCGCTTTGACCAGCCATGCGAAATTTGACTGGCCACGACCACTGTGACTCACCACGCCCACACAATTCCATGCAAACTTTGACCGACCACTCACAAGTGACCGAACACACATAATTTAACTGGCCATGCCCTTGTTGACAGACCGCACCCATTTTAAATGACCATACAAACTTTGACTGGCCACCCCCTCTTTGCTGTTCCACACCCACACCAAGCCATGCCAACATGGACTGGTCATGCCCACATTGACTGACCTTGCCCACGTTAACTGGCCACACCAATGTTGACTGAAAATGCCCACACAAAGCCACGCCCACTTAGACTGAACTCGCCCAATTTGCCTGTCCATGGCCACTGTGAACATGGCCACAACATGCCAAGTCTTCTTTGATTGACCACACCCACTTTGACTGACCACGCACACACCAAACCACGCCATGTTTGACTGTCAACAGCCACTTTGAATGACCACGACCACAACAGGCCACTCCCAGTTTGCTTGATCACACCCACACAAGGCCACAACCACTTTAATTGACCAAGTCCATTTCAAATGGCCAAGCACACTTTCACTGACAACTACTACAATAGGTCACAGCCACTTTGTCTGACCACGCCCACACCAAGGCACTCATACTTTGACTGAACAAGGCCACTGTGACTGGACATGGACATTTTGACTGACCATGACCACAACATGCCAGGCCCACATTGACTGAATATGCTCACACCAGGCCATGAATACATTAATTAAACAAGCCCACTTTGACTGGACACATACACTTTTCATGTCCATGCCCACTTTGACAGACCACACCAATTTTGACTGACCATACAAACTTTGAATGGCCATGTCCACTTTGGTGTTCCATGCTCACACCACACACACCAAATTTGACTGAACACACCCACTTAGACTGACCACACCCACATTTGCTGACCACGCCCTTTACTGGACTCATTTGAACACATGTGTTTTTCACTTCAGCAGGAGAACACACGTTTTCTACCACAAAGCATTAATAGACATGTTACTTCCTCTATCATTTGAACAGATGTGTTTTATTCTTCAACATCAATAGTCACGTTTTGCTACCCAGAGCATTAAGGGAGATGGTGCTTCCCCTCCTCTTTGAACACATGTTTTTCACTTCAGCGTCAATACTCACATTTGCTTACAAAGAGCATTCAGGTAGATATTGCCTCCACTCTTAGTTTTCACATGACATTTTCTCTTCAGGGTCAATACACACATTTTCTTACACAGATCAGTAATAGAGAAGTTCAGTCCTCTACTTGTTTAAACACATGTGTTTTTTTCTTCAGTGTCAATGCACATGTTTTTTACATAGAGCATTAAGAGAGATGTTGCTTCCACTCCTCATTTGAACACATTTGTTTTTCTCCTCAGTATCCATAGACACGTTTTATTAAACACAGCATTAGATATGTTGAGCACTCTCTTTGTTTAAACACAGGTGCTTTTTTCTTCAGCGCCCATACACATGTTTTCTTACACAGAGCATTAAGAGAGGTGTTGCTTCCTCTCCTTAATCTAACACATGTGTTTTTCTCCTAAACATCAATACACATGTTTTCTTACACATTGCATTAATAGAGATGTTGCTTCCACTATCGTTTGAATGGATGTGTTTTTTTCTTGAGCGTCAATAGTCACGTTTTGCTACCCAGAACATTGAGGGAGATGTTGCTTCCTCTCCTCCATTGAACACATGAGTTTTTCTCTTCAGCGTTAATACACAACTTTTCTTACACAGAGCTAAAAAAGAGATGTTGCTTCCTCTCCTCTTTTGAACACATGTATTTTATTTTCAATGTCAATACACATGTTTTCTTATACAGAGCAATAAGTGAGATGTTGTTTTCTCTCCTCGTTTAAACACAAGAATCTTTCACTTCAACATCAGTACAAACATTTTCTTACACACAGCATTAAGAGTGATGTTGCTTCCTTTCCTCCTTTGAACACTTGTGCTTTTCTCTTCAGCGTCAATACTCATGTTTGCATACAAAGAGCATTAAGAGAAATGGTGCCTCCTCTACTAGCTTGCACACATCTTTTTCTCTTCAACATCAATACAGACGTTTTATTACACAGAGCATTAAGAAAAATGTTACTTCCTATACTTTCCACTTTGACAGGCCACACCCAATTTGATTGGCCACAAACACTTTGACTAAACATGACCACACCAAGCCACGCACAATTTGACTGGCCACAGCCACTTTGAATGTCCATGAGCACACCGGGTCATGGCCACTTTTTCTGAAAATGACCACACCTAGCCACACTTACTTTCTGAATAAGGCCACTTTGACTGGCCACGGACACTTTGACTGACCACAGCCACAACATGCCACTCACACATTGTCTGACCATGCTCACACCAGGCCATGAATAATTTAATTAAACAAGCCCCATTTGGCCACGTTCAAATTAACTGACCATGCCCACACAATTCCATGCACACTTTGACTGACCACACCTACACAATACCACACAAACTTTGACCAACCACGAACAAGTGATCGAACATGCTCACTTTGACTCGCGACAGACACTGTGAAAAACACGACCACAACAGGCCACAACCACTTTGATTGATCACACCAACACGTGTTTTTCTCTTCAGCATCAATACACACGTTTTCTGACACAGAGCATTAAGAGAGATGTTGAGTCCACTACTTGTTTAAAAATGTTTTTTTCTCTTCAGGGTCAATACACATGTTTTCTTACATAGAGCATTAAGAGAGATGTTGCCCCCTCTCCTTCTTTGAACACATATGTTTTTGTCTTCAGTGTCCATACACATGTTTTCTTACACAGAGCACTAAGAGAGATGTTGCTCCATCTCCTTGTTTAAACACAGATGTTTTCATCATCAGGGACCATGCACATGTTTTTCTACACAAAGCATTAAGAGAGGTGTTGCTTCTTCCCTTTAATCTAACACATGTGTTTTTCTCCTAAACATCAATACACATATTTTCTTACACTGAGCAATAAAAGAGATGTTGCCTTCAGTCCTCATTTGATCACTTATGATTTTTTTCTTCAGCTTCCATACACACACTTTCTTACACAGAGCATTAAGATAGATGTTGCTTCCTTGCTTCTTTTGAACCCATGTGTTTTTCTGCTCTGCAGAAAATACACACTCTCTTACATGGAGCATAAAAAGAGATGTAGCTTCCCCTCCTCGTTTAAACACATGTATTTCATTTTCAATGACAATACACATGTTTTCTTACACAGAGGAATAAGAGAGATGTTGCTTTCTCTCCTTTTGGAACACATGCATTTTCTTCCTCAGCATCAGTACATTTTTTTACACACAGCATTAAGAGAGATGTTGCTTCCTCTCCTCCTTTGAACACATGTGGTTTTCTCTTCAGTGTCAATACTCACGTTTGCTTACGAAGAGCATTAAGAGAAATGTTGCCTCCAGTCCTAGTTTGCACACGTCTTTTTCTCTTCAGCGTCAATACACACATATTCTTAAACAGAGCATTAAGAGGGATGTTGACTCCTCTACTTCTTTAAACACATGTGTTCTTCTCTTCAGAGACAATACAGATGGTTTCTTACATAGAGCATTAAGAGAGATGTTGCTTCCTTTCCTTGTTTGAACAAATGTGTTTTTGTCTTCAGCACCAGTACAAACATTTTCTTTTTCACATCATTAAGAGAGATGTTTCTTCCTCTCCTCCTTTGAATGCATGTGTTTTTCTTTTCTGCGTCAATACTCATATTTGCTTAATCTAACACATGTGTTTTTCTCCTATATATCAATACGCACGTTTTCTTACACAGAGCATTAGGAGAGATGTTGAGCCATATCCTTTTTTAAACACAGGTGTTTTCATCTTCCACACCATTACACATGTTTTCCTACACAGAGCATTAGGACAGTTGTTGCTTCCTCTCCTTAATCTAACACATATGTTTTTCTCCTAAATATCAATACACATGTTATCTTACACAGAGCATTAAGAGAAATGTTGTTTCTGTCCTCGTTTGAGCACATACGATTTTTTCTTCAGCGTCCATACACACATATTCTTACACAAAGCATTAAGAGAAATGTTGCTTCCTTGCTTCATTTGAACACATATGTTTTTCATTCTGCATCAATACATGCTTTCTTACATAGAGCATTTAGAAAGATGTTGCTTCCTCTCCTTGTTTACACACATGTGCTTTTATCTTCAGTGTCAATACACACATTTTCTTACAGAGAGCATTCAGAAACATGTTACTTCCTATACTCTCCACCTTGACGGGCCATGACATCTTTGATTGGTGACACCCACTTTGACTTACCACACTCACACCAAGCCACGCTCACGTTGACTGGCCACAGCCACTTTGAATGACCCTGTCCACAATGGACTACAGCGACTTTTTCTGACCATACCCACACCAAGACACGCTTACTTTGACTGAGTAAGGCCACTTTGACTGGCCATGAACACTTTGACTGACCACAGCCACAGCATGCCATGCACACATTGACTGTACACACCCACACCAGGTCATGAATACTTAATTATACAAACCCAATTTGGCCAAGTCCAGTTTGACCTACCATGTGCACACAACACCACGCACACTTTGACTGGCAAAGCCAACTTTGACTGGCCATGCCCACTTTGACTGACCTTGCTCACTTTGACTGTGTACGGCCACTTTGACCACGGCCACAACATGCCATGCTTTCTTTAATTGACCACAACAATTTTGACAGACCATGCCCACACCAAAGCACTCCCACTTCTACTTTCCACGTCCACTATAAATGACCAAGCACACACAATACCACAGCCATGTTGAACAGCCACAACAACTTTGACTGGCCTCAACAACTTTGACTGACCATGCCCACACAATACCATACAAAATTTGACCAACCATGCACAAATGACTGAACATGCCCTCTTTGACTGGACACACCCACATTGACAGGTCATGCCCAATTTGACTGAGCATAAAAACTTTGACAGGTCATGCACACTTTGGTGGTCCACGCCCACACCAAGCCATGCCAACATGGACTTGTCATGCACACAGTGACTGACCACACCTAATTTGTCCACGTGAAAAGTGACTGACCACACCCACTTTAACTGGCTACGCCAATGTTGACTCTACATGCCCACACCAAGACACACCCATTTTGACTGGCCACAGCCACTATGAATTACAACGACCAAAACAGGCCACACCCACTTTGATTTATCACACCCACATCAGACCACAACCACTATAATTGGCCAAGCCCATTTCCACTGGCCATGCACACTTTGACTGACCACGGCTACAACAGGTGACAGCCACTTAGTCTGACAATGCCCACACCAAGCCACGCTTACTTTAAGTGCACAGGACCTCTGTGACTGGACATATACACTTTGACTGACAATGGCCACAAAATGACATGCCCATATTGACTGAATGTGCTCACACCAAGCCACAAATACTTTACTTAAATTAGCCCACTATGACTCGCCACGTCCAGTTTGAATGGCCACACACACTTTTCATGACCACAACCTCTTTGACAGAGCACACCCACTTTGATGTAAAAAGCCCACTCTAAGCCATGCCAACTTTGACTGAACACAACCATTAAGACTGACCATGACCACAATGCACAATGGCTGACCACGCCCTATTCTGGCCTCTTTGAACACATGGGTTTTTCACTTCAGCAAGAAAATACACATTTTCTATAAGGAGCATTGATAGAGATGTTGCTTCCTCTATTGTTTTAAAAGATGTGTTTTTTTCTTCAACATCAATAGTCACATTTTGCTACCCAGAGCATTAAGGGAGATGGTGCTTCCTTTCCTCCTTTGAACACATGTGTTTTTCTTTTCAGTGTTAATACACAACTTTTCTTATACAGGGCAAAAAAAGAAATGTTGCTTCCTCTCCTCGTTTGAACACATGTATTTCATTTTAAATGTCAATACACTTGTTTTCTTAAACAGAGTAATGAGAGAGATGTTGCTTTCTCTCCACATTTGAACACATGCATTTTTCTCTTCAGCATCAGTACAAACATATTGTTAAACACAGCATTAAGAAAGATGTTGCTTCTTCTCCTCCTTTGAACACATATGTTTTCTCTTCAGTGTCAATACTCACGTTTGCTTACAAAGAGCATTAAGAGAGATGTTGCCTCCACTCCTAGTGTACACATGTCTTTTTCACTTCAGCGTCAATACACACGTTTTCTTACACAGAGCATTAAGAGAGATGTTGAGTCCTCTACATGTTTAAAAACATGTGTTTTTTTCTTCAGTGTCAATACACCTGTTTTCTTACATAGAGCATTAAGAGAGATGTTGTTTCCTCTCCTCATTTGAACACATGTGTCTTTGTCTTCAGCGTCTATACACATGTTTTCTTACATAGAGCGTTAAGAGAGATATTGCTTCCACTCCTCTTTTCAACACATTTGTTTTTCTCCTCAGAATCCAGAGATACATTTACTTACACTGAGCATTAAGAGAGATGTTTCTTCCTTTCCTTGTTTGAACACATGTGTTTTTGACTTCAGTGTCCATACACATGTTTTCTTACACAGAGCATTAAGAGAGATGTGGAGCCCTCTACTTGTTTAAACCCAGGTGTTTTTATCTTCAGTGCCCATACACATGTTTTTTACACAGAGCATTAAGAGAGGTGTTTCCTCTCCTTAATCTAACACATGTGTTTTTCTCCTAAATTTCAAAACTCACGTTTTCTTACACAGATCATTAAGAGAGATGTTCATTTCTGTCCTTGTTTGAAGACATGTTTTTTTCTTCAGCATCCATACACACACTTTCTTACACAGAGCATTAAGACAGATATTGCTTCCTTGCTTAGTTGGAACTCATGTGTTTTTCTCTTCTACATCGATACACACATTTTCTTATACAGACCATTATGAAATATGTTACTTCCTATACTCTCCACTTTGACAGGCCATGACCACTTTGATTGGACATACACAGTTTGACTTACTACACCCACACCTAGCCATGCCCACTTTGACTGGCCAAGGCCAATTTGAATGTCCACGGCCACACCGTGTTACAGCCACTTTGTTTGACCATGCCCACACCAAGCCACTCATACTTTGATTGAATGAGGCCACTTTGACTGGCCACGGACACTTTTACTGACCACGGCCACCACATGCCATGCAAACATTGACTGACCAAGCTCACACCAGGACTTGAATACTTTAACTAAACAAGCCCACTTTGGCCACGACCAATTTGACAATGCCCACACAATACCATGCACACTTTGACCGGAAACAGCAACTTTGATTGGCCACGACCAATTTGAATGACCACGCCCACACAACACCATGCACACTTTTACAGACCACACAAAGTAACCAAACAGGCCTACTTTGAATGGCCATGCCCACATTGACAGACCATGTCCAGTTTGACTGACCATAAAAATTTTACAGGCCACGCCCACTTTGGTGGTCCATGCACACACCAAGCCATGCCAACTTTGACTGTTCATGCCCACAGTGACTGACCATACCTACTTTGATTGTCCAATTGAACGGTGACTGACCACACCCACAGCAAGCCATACCAACTTTGCTTGAACACACCCACTTTTACTGTCCACGGTCAATTTGACCACGGATACAACATGCTACACTTTCTTTGACTGACCTCACCCACTTTGACAGACCAAGCCCACACCAAACCACATCCACTTTGACTGGCCTCAGCCACTTTGATTGACCTCAGCCTCACTGGATCACAGCCACTTTGTCTAACTATGCCCACACAAAGCCACGCTTACTTCGATTGCACAAAACCACTGTGACTGAAATGGACACTTTGACTGACCATGGACAAAACATACCATTAACTGACCA